>JAQFZG010002755.1:0-15453 GCA_034695465.1 Entomobrya nicoleti | reverse complement strand
AAGATGATCATTTAACGCATTTATATAGATTTGGGTAAAATTCCGTTTGGGCATTATTCAAATTGGGGATTCTTTCCTTTATTGCTAAATATTTTGGGATTCTTGTCATTTGGGATTCTCGTTTTATAGATAGATTCCTAGGACCGTTTGTTATGGTATTGTAAGGGACAATCTAAACATGGAATTTTGATGTTTCTGTAATTGTAAATTTCGCCAAAGTCATGGAATTGCCAATTTTTGTATTTAGGTTTGATATAAATGACATGTTTTTAACACTTCGATCGAACGTATTTTTATATGCATTGTCCTTGGATTGTCTTTACAAGGCTTACACTTTTTTGATATAAAATTGCATAAGTGTTTTTCATTTAACCTTAACGTTTTCCAGGTATCCTTGAAATAGCAAAGTATAAAAAAGTCTCTTAGATATTTGGTTATCTATGTTGTTTAAATGAGATAGCAATTTTATAGCTTCAAGAAATCGTATTTGATATAAACAATGCTGAAATTTTGCATTACTTCGCATTATCGCACAGTTGTCCTAACTTGGAATATTTTCTAAATTATTTTGGGCCATAACATCCAAAATTGGATAATATTTAATGCAGAGTTTGTTACACATTTATAGTTGGAACCATACGTGACCTTTTTTAAAATGGACATTGATCTGTTAATTTAAAAACTTAACTTCACGCCTATATACGTGTAAATATTAAATTTTCTCTATCAACTTCAAAAATCGTTTAAAGAACGTTCAATAATTTGGGTGAAATGATGGACGGCATGGGCTAATGAAGGCTTTGATGAAATGTTGTTGTTGTGTTTTGGTAATGCGTTTCTTGTATCAGATCAACTACGAAAACCCAAATACTGCACAATTTGGAACGTTCAGAAAAACTACGATCTATCATTGCTCGACAGACTGTTTATTAGGTAATATCTGATAAGACCATTACAAAAGGCATCGGTAAATGTTCATAAAAACAAAAAAATCATCGACCATATTTAAGTTTGAAATAAAAATTTGTAGCTACAAAACGGTTAAAAATGGACGAAGTAAAGTTTTTTATCCATACCTTAGTTTTATATACTACTTTATTTATATACTCAAGTGCTTTAGCTTGCCCAATTAATAAACACATATTATCCGCTCAGAGGTCACTAGAAACTTTCAGGTTTGTGGATTACTTTACCAGAAACTTTTCACAGTGTTCCGTACTTTTTCCTGTTTTCGAAAATAATTCAAATCCCACTGCATTTAAATTAGTCGAATATTTTACAGTCCATTACAAGCCGATAGGATTTGTTCATAGTGACCAAGTTTGGTTTCGTGCTCAATATAATATCCAAAAGCAAGATCCAAACTGCAAACTTGTTATAACTCATTTAAATACAAGTTCGATTAGTTTTGTGGCCAGTTTCTTGGAGCTTCTACAAACTCATGATAACCAGAACGGTATAGTTATGCGGGATCGGGATTATTTTGTATTTCTTCATGAAAATCTAGAAGAAGCTACAAATTTAATGTTATCCGAATTATCCCTAAGACTTCGCTACAAAATAGCGATTTATCCTGATTCCAATGTGGACTTTACAGAAATGCATATAATCACTGTAAATCCCTACATAAGAAGGTACCCATCAATAAAAGGAGAAGACCAACTTGGATCTATTGTGAATCTTGGTTTATTAACTTTGATTAAAAGTACCCAATTATTTGTAGACTTTACCAAGAACTTTTACGGGTTTCCTATGAAAATGGCGGTATTTAATAGTATCAAGCCAACGTTAGAAGTAATTCCTGATATTCGAAAACCTGGAAATGTTATCCCAACTCGAGGATTCTACGCAAACTTAACTGAGACGATTCACAACAAGTTAAATATTTCCATGGAAACATTTCTTTGTCATGGAGACGGTGATGGTGGAAAATTTAAGGATGGATCTGTTACTGGACTAAAGTTACCAAATGGAACTTGGATAGGTTGCCTTGGCGACGTTTTATATAATCGAGCTGATATTGCCACTGTAGCACCAAGTGTACAGCGATATGGTTACGTCGACTTTTTACCAAAGCATAAGTACGATTTTATCAAGTTTGTTAGCAGACAGCCACTTAAGCAAGTTTCTTGGATGGCATTGTTCAAAGCTTTTAGTCCATTTGTTTGGATGTTAGTTTTTGTGTCTACGTTAGGCATTACCGTGGTGACATGGTTATGTTATCGTTTTTCAGACATACGCATTCAACTTGTTCCCATTCTAATGGATCAGTTTAGAGTGTTGCTTGTTCAAAATATAGAATTCCCGGGACCACATCATTTTAACACGACAAGAGGATTGTGCCTTTTATGGCTATTTGGCTCGCTAATACTTGGAACCGCATACAATTCAAAGCTAACTTCCTTAATGGCTATTCCAGAAATTGAAAGGGGACTTCCAAAGGATTTAAAAAGTTTGTCTTTATCAAACAAGTCTAAAGTGGGAGCTTCTAAGGGATTTTTATCTGGACTTGGGGGTATCATATTTAAAAGGTCTAGAAGTGAAATGATAAGCAACATTTATAAGCGTATGGAGCAGGATAACGATGAAGAAAGTTGTATGCATAGAGCACTTACTTCAAATTATGCTTGTATTTCTTGGAGTTTTTCACAAGATTTCGAGAAAGGAGTTGTGTTTCCTGATAGATCATTTTACGAGTCAGAAGACATGTTCTACTTTACACCATTAACTCAAGCTATGAGAAAACGAGAAGTTTTTGGAGAAAGTTACGGCTATTTTCTGGAGAACATGCATCAGATGGGCTTAAATGATAAATGGGCTATAATGGACATGCTAGAATTGAGAAGAAAGCGATTAAAAAGAAATCAGGTTTCTCAAAGGTTTCGTTTAAGTGAATCGACGACAGGAGCATTGAAAATGTCAAACTTTTTGGGTAGTTTTATTATTTTGTTGATTGGTCTCTGTATAAGTTTCGCAATATTTGTAAACGAACGTTGCGTGAAAAAGATAAGATAAAAACTATAATTGACATAGATTGACTAGCTTGGCCTGTCGCTAAAAGTTACATAATTGACCAATTAAAGCATATGGTTATAGTCCAGTTATTTTTATCTGCACAAATATTTTTAGCAATTAACTTTTTTTTATATAAACAGGTAATCAATTTTAACGGTTAATATTTTTTTTATAAATTAAGGTTATTAAAATTTTAATGCATTAATATTTTTGTATCTTTTTCAGAGTAAAATTGGCCACGCTACATACATCGATCTACATGACACGAAGACAAAGCTGCAGCTGTAAAGATACGCAACAACAAAACCAGCTGATCACCTGCTCATCTTCCCTTTTCGGTGTTATGCATGTGCTCTTCTGTGAAATCGAATGTAAACACGACATTTGAAGTAACTTTTTTCAAAGCAAAGTTAATTTTTTTAATAGGAAAAAAAATGTGAAGGTTAAGTTGTCGTAATTAATTTAATTTTTATCATGGCCAATCTACATTACTGCTTAATTTGCAGTAGTGAAGTGATCAATGATAATGAAGAAGGAAACAGTGAAAAGAGTAGATCCCAGTTCCAGGAAGGATTACAGCTATTCTGTAAACTACTTCAGATAAGTGGAAATTATGTGGATAAAGTGTTATCGGATGGAGGAAAAGGAGTCTGGAAGGATACAGTTGTTGGTAAACTACCTTGCTGTAAGGAGTGCTGGTTAGCTTTCGAACAAATGTTGCGGTTACAACAGGCCATTGAGCTAATGCAGGTAAGTTCAATAATGAATAATGAAGATGTCAATATTCTTGAGTAAAAGTTATTTGTTGGTCGTTGCCCTAAAATTAATTTAATTTTTATTTTGTCATTTTCCAAACAGACTAATTTAATGGAACAATTGGGCAAGTTGAAATCTGCATTAAAGTCATCAGTTCCAAGAAGTGAATACGATGATGATCCCTGGAAAATTACACCGGATGACATTTTTGGGAAAATTAGAGATGAACTTTTGTCATGTAAACTTGATAATCAATTTTACACATTTATAAATAATAAGGCAATAATATTTTAATTGAAAGCTTAATTAAATGCATGTTATTTCTTCTTGCAGGTGTTCGGAACTGTAGCACTACATCATTATCTACAACTTCAGATCATCAACCTGGCAAAAGAAGAAGAATACTTCCTAAAAAATCTTCCAGACAACCTGATTTAGTAATCTCGAAGAAGGAAAAGGAATATTTACCTTGTTCAGTTATCTTGGAACGTCTTCCACTCCACCAGTTGAACATTCTCCCTAAAACCGAACCTGGAACTTCTGATCCTATCGGGGAAGATAACTGCAGGGATTTTAATGATGAAGAATATTTACCTTCTCCAGAAGAAGCTCCTTCGTCACCAACTCATGATAACCATGACGACGACAACGACGATGATGAAGATGAATATCCGTGGGAATCAGAAGCTGAACCAATTCCCGAACCATTACCAAATAAAGTCAATTCCGGCAGTAGTGGAACAGGAAGACAGCCAAAATTCTCTTTGATTTCCCCCGACACTCTACTTTACCAATACACGCTTATCAAGGTATCCCAAGGATACACCCACTTCACTTGCCAGGAACCTGAATGCCCTTCACCCCATTTCCCTGATCTCTCACTAAACTGGAACAGTTTATTCAATCAAATGGCTGATCACATTAAACATGTCCACAACGGACCACCTGCGAAAGATAAATTTGGAAGAAAGTGTCCTCTTTGTCCATCCATATTGCCAGCTGGTCCCAAATTTCGTGCCCATCTCGTTGGAATCGGTATAAAAAGAGAAAGTTATTGTCATCGAATAGAAACTGTTGTTTGTGAAGTCTGTTGGCGTCCTCTCCGAAACATTTCAGATTTCTACAGATGTCATCTGTGGGACCATAAAAACGCACAGGAAAAGGAGGAATCTCCAGAGGGCCTTCCACCCACCTTGGTGTCGAGGGCTAAGAAGCTTCTAAAGCAACGAGAAAAATCTGGACTCCCAATTAAAAGTGAAAAACCGGAAGTTAAACCAAAGCTGACATTGAAAATGCAAAAGCACAAAGGTGTCCTAAAGTCTAAAAAGAAAACCAAAGTTGACGATAAACCAGTCAACACAATTAAAAAGCAAGGCAGTGTGACTAAATGGAAAAGACGACCTCCGCAAATTGGTGACCATTTCTGCCGAATTCTGGAAGACTCCAGAGAATCCCTTCTTCTTTACAAATCTACTTTACTGAAAGCCTCGTATGGAGTATCCCTCACCTGCCAGCAATCCAACTGTGACCACATCATAAATGGTACCGACTTTACCGCCTTTGAGGAATTTAAAAATCACGTGAATAATTGCCATGCCATCGAAAAACCTGACTCAGTTTGGAAATGTCCATTGTGTCCCGAAGAACTAGAATCTCGAGAGAGTTTCCGACGTCACGTTTTATATAAATGCTACACAGTCTCCTCATTCTCCAGTAATGGTTTCCCGTTCATTTGTACAGCTTGTTGGAAACCAATGCTTTCAGTGGACGGTCTGGAATACCATCAGTGGCTTCATAAAAGTGAGATTGAAAAAGAGTCCGCTTTTAACGATGAAGAACGACCCCCGCCAAGCAAAGTGGCAAGAAAAGAAAAAGAGAGGGAATTTAAATTAAAATGTGGACATTGCGAAAGGGAGTTTAATTTTGTAGCGAATTTGAAAGCTCACGAAGCCACTCACGTGCCAAAGGAAGAGAGAAACAAGTACATTTGCCATCAGTGTCCTCGTCAATTTTTGTCGCCGGTTGCACTCAGAGGTCACGTGGAAAGGGAACATCAACGAGAACTAATGAAGATGAGGACTTGTCCGATTTGTAGCAAGCAGTTTAATTGGAGGGCTGGCTACCAATTTAGACGTCATTTGAAAAGTCACAGGAATGAAAGGGATTTTGTGTGCGATGTCTGTGGAAAGGCGTTTCTCGATGGGCAGGCACTCAAGAGGCACAGGGCAAAGGTACATGAGGGAAATAATGCGGAGAGGCGTTGGAAGTGTGAATTTTGTGAAATGAGTTATAAGGAAAAAGCGCATTTGAAAAGGCATATGAGGAATGCGCATAAGGTGGGGGAGGAGATGGTGGAAGATGAGGAGCAGCAGAGGATCAAGTTTACGCTTCCGGAATACAGACCTGATTTTATTGGGCCGAAGATCGCGTTTCCTTGTCCACTTTGTGAGAAGACGTTTCCTTTGAAAAGCAGGATGAAGAAGCATTTGGAGAAGACTTGTAAATTTAGTAAATTGTAACTTAACTTATATTTTTTACTGTTTTATTTATCTCATAATTTTTTTAAAGATACATGATATGATAACAATATAGTTGTAATTCCTTCAAGTAATTCATTTCGCACAATAAATTCGTAATGTGGTAAAAGCATTTATGTATAACTCACGATACTTTATTTATTTGGTGCACAGCTATATTTGCATTTTTATTGTACATTGCTTCGAGAGATAGAGACGGTTTTTGCGGTTAGTATCGGAATTACATATAGCTTGTAGCCGTTAAAATGGTCGTTACTCCAGTAACCGTCAACCGATTTGGTTTAAAATCAATGATAATTGATAAACGAACAATAACATGTATGCATATTTTGATTTTCTCTTATCATTAATATTATCCTCGAAATGTTAACACTATAATCATAATATAATCATAAAAAATGCATGCATGTTTGTTAGCAAAACTTTGATTTTACTGAACAAAGGAATAGTCAACAAGTGTTTTATCCTCAAATGCCCTGTGTTTATCCAAGCCAATAGCGCGTTTCACTCTGTGCACATCTGTAAAGCACATGATGAGTATGTTGTGCTCCTGCTGACGACAAAAACACTTTCTATTATGACAACTGATAACTGTGAAGTAATAATGTATTAAAACCGAAGCTAAATTATTTTACAGTATAGTTGATTGTTAAAAAATATCGGTTTGTAATATTTAACTTAGAATTTAATTGTAAAAATGTGTCCTTTATCATTATCGATAAAAGGGGGAGGGCCATCATCAGTTTATTCGCTAAATTGCTCAGTTTGTGAAGCAGAGTTTTCCAGTAAACAGAAATGGGAACAGCATTTGACACAAGAAGGTCATCAAAATTTGACCAGAAGTCAAGAAGACCACATGAACAAAAATTATTTAAGGGAGTGCAGTTTAGTGATATTTACAGCTTATGATTTAACTGTAGAATGTTCTGATAAGATTATCAAGTACTTTAGTAGAGATAAGTCTTCATTGGTCACTGATTTTGTGTGGTGGGAGGACCGACCGAGAATTGGAATCCTTCAGTTTGAAAGCAGGTCAGTAATTTTTAATTTGAGAAGTGGGCATTTTAAAAATTGTTTGAATTTTACAACAAGTGGATATTTTTTTACTACAGGAAAATAGCTGAAGCCATCATGAAAGACGTACGGAAGAACTCAGTTCAGTTCAAATGGATTATCAAGATGTTCAAGTGAAATCAGCTGTTGACATGCTGGATTTGGAATGTACTTCTCGAACACAATTAATTCTTAATTGTTAAAACATGAATATTTCTGGTTTAATCAATTAACAATTTTATTCTACTCAGGGAAAGCAGTTTTACCGGGAAACAAACCTTTTCCTCAAATGACAGAACGTTCAATTGTCACCGATAAAAGCCATAAAGACCCAATTGAATTAATTGACACTAAAGTTGCCACAAAGGTCGTTGTTGTTACCGAGAACCCATCGAATTACATATATCCCCAACTACAGGACGTTCGTAATGCCATCAAAATTCCCGATAAGAAATCCAAAAGAGACCATGAAATTATTTCTGTAATTAAAAACATTTTGCAAGACAGAATCCCATCTTCAAAAGCCATCCCATTTAGAAACTGGTATTTAAACATGAAGAACTTCACCACCTCCAAAACTGATGATCCTTTACTTGTTTACGTTTATTCCTTGGATGAGTCACCTACACAGTGTAACTCGACCTTCTTAAGTGGCAGTTTCATTAAGCGTTACCTAACGGGGGAAAAATTTACTTGTCTCTCTTCGAAGAAAACCCATCTTGGCTTGAAGTTCATTTACAAACCTTCTAATTCCTTTGTTTTTGTGGTCAACTCCAAACAAGCCATGGCTGAAGTTCAACTTTCACAACTTGCCAAATATTATTTTGATTTTGACACCCGAGTTCGTCCAATCTTTTATTTGGCGCAGTACTGGAAGATAACTAATGGGATTCAATTTGGACAAACGGATGTACCTGCTAAGATTTATCGAAAATGTCTTCCGGAACCTTATTGTCTTTATTGGATACTGATCACTTTTTTAATTCATGAGAATATTTTACCAAGTGTAAGGACCATTTTGGAGAGACCACACAAGTCAATTATAGACCAGGAGACTGGTGCTGATATTGGCTTTCACGAAGATCCTCAATTTGCTAGTCAATGGAAGGTTAATCATAAAACTGAAGCAAATACACGAGATAAATTTGTTATGACAGTTTTACAACTTTTCAACAAGTTTCTAGAGTTTTGTTCAATGCGAATAATTGCTCAAGGTAGGGTTATAATTAATCCAAAAGATGGCGAAATTTTAGATGCTTCTCAAGTTCTTCAGGGAAATGCTACGTCAAAACTTTCCCCAGAAGAAATTTCATCAACTTGTGCTAATTTAAAAGACAACTCGAGCTGCTGCTGGTACATGATTCACCCGCTTATCACAGAATGGCGATTTTCAGCCCCGGAGAAAAATTTGGAACATGTTACAAGTGACATCGTGAAGAAGACAAATGAAAAATTTAAAGACATTATCAAATTGATCGAAGTCGAGGGAGCAGAAAAAGCTTTTCAAATTTGTGGAGAAAGTTTGTGTGAAATTTTAAAAGTTGATAGTGATCGTTTACTTAATAGAAAAAGGCATATTGACGAGGATGCCGATGAAGAGGATGAGGGTCCCTGCAGCAATAAAGAAATTAAAATTAAAAATCATGTCAACAATCCAGTTGTTCTTTTAAAAGAATATGCTCAAAAGAAAAAATGGAAACTCCCAAGCTACTCTGCTGAAAAAGTGGAAATTAAGCGTGATGGTGTAAGCCATCAGACCAAATATTTGTATACTGTTGAAATAAATGGACGGACATTTAAGCAGTCTTGCTCTATAGGAAGTTCAGTAGATGAAAATGTAGCTAAGGCTAAAGCAGCCCAGTTTTGCTTGGAACGCTTGGAAATATTACCGCAAACTTTTTTGTCTCCGCAAATATTTTGTTCTAAACGCAAACGTCGTCGTGGGAAGTAAGATACATACGTACTGTTATACTGTAATATATTTTGTTAGATATTACCAAACGTAATAAAAATTCAAATTAAATACGATATCTGGAATTCGTTGAAATATTCATTTATTTAGTTATGAACTTGTAATGGATTGTAAATTGTAACGGTACGGATCCCTGGTATAAGTTAGTTTTAATTATTGCATTACCAATAAATTGTTACTGTTATTTCTTTTTGTAGACGTTTTTCGACAGTATTATATTTCTCCGTGTTGACAAATAAATATAAGTTTGTAGTAATTTCCTAAAATGAACTTCTCTGCGGAATTGTCTACTGAATACTTTATATCGGGAAGCAAAAGTTTGGCTTTGTTGAGGGAATGCTAATGCAGTATTTACAAGTTTGTTTGCGAAGGTCAAGTCAGTATATACCGTGGTCGTGGTTTAAACCCATTATACCCGTAGACTTGAATTCCAAAGTGGGTACGGGTACAAGTAAAAACGGAAATAAACGGTTACACCCAGCCCAATTTTAAACCCGCTGTCATATTTGGTACTTTCTTATATTTGAAGAATCTGCGATATTACCTTGTCCTTATTAAAATCACGAGTCTTTTAAAACGGACTAATTTAGTCTATACGTAATTTTGCTTATTCGGTAACGTTGGAGTAGCTCACAGTAGTACTAAATAAAGATATACTGCTTACGGAATTGTTTTTGCTGAAACTCGATATATATTTAGTTTTAAATACATTAATGTGTTATATCAGTATAAACTAGTTTTGTAGCACGACATTAACTATTAGAACCAATTTCCTGAGTTTTCTAAAACTAAATGGGGTTCTTCCGCGACAACAAAGTTAATGTTCAATGTTTAGTGACAAAGTTTTTCGACGCTTAGTTCTGATTATAATCAACCAAGAATAATTTCAAATGAGTTATGGAGCAGACAGTCCTAAAGAACTTTTATGAAGCATGCTATCATTATCATACTCGAATAGTGAACTTGTTGCCAAAGTAATTTTAGTAAGCAGTTAAGGCAAAAGTTTTAGTATCTATGAGCTAAAGTTAGTCGCAATATATGAAACCAGCCGAAACTTAAAATTGTTATAAATATGCACAAACAACTTGTTTAAGATCTACGCCATAATTACCAAAGTTCATTTTCTCAGCAGCTTACTTGCAGTTGCGATTATCAACTCGATTAGTAATCGTAAAGTATAATTTTCAAAGTATATACATAATTCCTGTTTGCAATCGTATTTTTGTCACTTGGACAGTATTTTAAATATCGTGCTTGGATGCTTTACAACTCTAAACTTGTCTTACGACTGTACTAGATACAAATAAGCATTATGTTTTAAGCATTGAAGAAAGTCAGTGATACAATTTAGATAATAAATGCAAGAAAAATACGACTTAAGCAAAATGTTTTAAATTTCGAACATACAACAACTAAGTTGCTCATAGGGTATTAGAATGGTCGTGGAGTTTTGAAAATAACTACAGATAGAAATAAATCTTGTACTTCGAATATTTTAAAATCCAAAAATATCTTATTTAAGGTATTATTAAACAAACGTCGGAATTATTTGAGCTAGTATTTCAATTGCCGACTTGTACTGGTTTTTTATGTAATCAACTCGTATTTTCATGCTTACCACTAAAATAATTGATTGACCTCATCATGTTCTAAAGCTACATACTCGTAACTTGTATAATAATAAAATATCTGATTTCCGCGGGTAAAAACTAATTTCCTGGATACCAAACTTTAAATGAGATTCTAAAGAAAACGTTTATAACGTGGGAAAGTAGACTTTAAACATTAAGTACACCCCCTACACTTAGGGTCGGCTACAATCATCCAGGAGACATTAGTTCGTGAGTTGTTGTAAAAGCTGTTCATATCATATAAAATTTTGGACCAAAACCCATTTAGTGAGATACTAGAGATCCCAAAATATTTTGAAATAATATGTTATAGGTTTCTGGTAGGATAAAATAAACTGTACCAGAAAACAAATTCGATGTTTACTGAAATACCAATCAAGACTGAAAAATTCGAAGTTCGACTTTGAAACGTTACAAACTTACATTTGTCGAAGCCAAGTCAAAATCAAGACACTAATTATCCATAATACAAATATTCGTTTCAACTGAGAAATTATTATTAATCTTTTGTACTTACAAACGATCATGATTACTCGTAGTATATCTTCAGTTTTCAATATTTTCATTTGTACTTATTTTTTCGCTAGTGGGGAAAACAACTTAGCAGTGAAGTTCAACTACACGCTTACAACAAAACTGTTGCATTCAATATCCTTATCAGATTCAATTTCAGAAAAGGATTTCAAACTGCTATTTGAGCGCCGAGTAATAAAAAATTACATACAAAATTATGCATCTGCAACATTATTACCAAAACTCCCAAGAACTGCGGATAACTTGTTTTCAACTCTCAAACACTTCATTGACGAGCACTGCCTTATCGTAGTCAACAACTTTGAAGGTACAGATATTCAATTAACAATTGACTTTCCATTGATTCTCAGACATTTTGACATAGCTTTCAGCCGTATGGACTATAGTGACCCGTCAAACCACAAAAAGCGGTCAAAAGCAAGTATATTATGGATTCCCAATGAAAAGGTGTCTAAACTAAATGGCAATTTTCCCACCGATAAGCCAAACGACAACTATTTTTCTAATGGTTGGCAAAAGTGTTCGATATTGAAATATCTCTATTCGCTGTGGCCAGTAGATAAACAAGGTCTCGAATGTCATGGTCCTAAATCATTTAACTTTATTTTTTCATCAAGACCATGGCAATGTGAAATCCAAGTTGATTTATTTATGTCGAAAACCTTATTTCGTCTTGGGAAATACACAAATACTTTTGACAATTTATTGACGTCATCTTACAGTAGATTAAAATCTGTACCAAGTTTGAGACCGGCAGTCTATATATTAGTATTAGTTGATGCACAAAAGCTTAATGGCGTGTCATTAGCGACTTGGACATCCAGAAAAAACTGGTACTTTGAAAATGCAAATGATCCTATAGTTAATCACGTACAAATTATTGGCCATGTTCTGTGTAGTACCAAAGTTCAGAAAATACAAATTAATTTGGAGTGCAATATTCATAAGTTGAATGCAATATTTCTGTGTCCAGAATGCCGCAATTTTGTAAGTGTAAATCTTGTGAAACCCAATTATCTTTCATTTGAATATATAGCTATGTTAGAAAAATCACAAAAATTTGTCACATTTCCTGGATTTCTTGACGCCAGACAGGATTTCAAGTTGGCAAGGTCAATCGCAAATTATGTCAATGAACAATCCGACGCATTGAAACTGCCTCTAAAACATTTGTTTGTGTCAAAGCATTCGGAAAAGGTACAACTGCTTGGATTTGGCTACGCATCCATTTTTACCAATTTTATGGGGAATTTATCTAAACGCAGTTCTGCAGATTTTGAAAACCCAGACGACGAATATTTGACGTTTGACTTTACAAGAACAGCTTATATTTGGGATCCGGAATATCCCCAATACGACACAACATTTCGGATAGATAATGCCTTTGGGAGACTTCATTTTGTCAGCTGCGGCTCTCGTGGAATTCATCCTTTCCCATTTAAGCAATTTTTATCCGTTTTCGAATGGAATGTTTGGGTTTTCATATTAATCACAAGCAGCTTATTCCCAATCTTAATTGCTAAGTTGTACGAATATCGGATGCGCGGCTCTGTTTTGCTATCAACGGGCATTTTAAGCATGTAAAAAATTTTGTTGGAACAAGGCGACCCATTTCCAGCAAAGTTTGACAACAATTTTAAAATGAGAATTTTAATGACGGCAACACTTTTGGCAGGTTTGGTAATTAGCAATGCATTTAAAAGTGAAAACGTGTACAAAATCGTGTTGCCCAGGTCACAGATATCATACTATAAATTCAACGAACTCATTGAGGACAATTTTTCAGTGTACAGTCGAATTCAAAGGTTTGAGTATAGCTGGACGTATCCCAGCAAATGCCGCGGTTCTAGTCAGCGGTACTTTTCAAACCATGGCTTTAATATTTGTAAAAATTCAACTTTTCATCTTTTTGGTAATCTTGAGCTCGAGTTTGATAGATCCAGTGCAGCATTGCAGAAAATTTACAATTATTCCCGACTGCATCCACTTGCATTTAAAGCAATCAGAGAACCGCTGGATTACATAGAGGATTTGATACGAGGTGGTCTAATGAAAGCTAATATTCCTTATAGGTTTAATAATACAAATGCTCTCAATGAACTTTTTCACAAAAAGCAACAAGATGTTATTCGAAATGATTTACACCAGTGTAATAAAAGTGCGTGGATTTTGCCAAACTATTTAGCACAAATTTTCCATCGATCTCTGAAAAAATCGGGAAGACATTCTGATGTAAGTAGTGATGCTTATACGTCGCCAGAAATTAATTTCCAGTATGAGGATGCATACTTACCTTCCTCAATACTTCAGCGATTTTCTTTGATTCCAAACACTGGTTTACTTGAGTGGTGGCCCAAGTTCATAAATAGATCAGACTTTAAAGCAGCCAAGGAAAATATTATTCCAACGAAACCGAACATGTCAGGAAACATTCTTGTGATATTTGTTTTTCTGGGTGGAGGTCTATTTCTTGCACTAGTTTGCATGATTTTAGAATTTTGGGAAATCTTATTCGATTTCACGAAAGCAGGATGCAAAATTTGTGTTATCAAACTACAAACAATTAATCGGATAATTTCAAGCTATGTAATTAACAGTCTCTCTGTTATAGTTGTTAAATCACAAAAGAAGTTAAACCCTCAGTTTAAATGATCCATTTCACGTTTTATTACCCAATTATGTACTTTTATATGGTGTTTATCGGAATATTGTGTATGTTTAGCCCCACTGTCACCTTTATTCTCTACATGATTGTATGGCTTTGTTGTTATACTTTGACTTTGTGGGATATTAGTGCAATATTGTATTTTTATATTTACAATAAAAAGTTTACCTCATCTCATATTCTTAAAAGGCAACTAAGCAAAATGAATTCAATATTAAATAAATTGCACTCGAGATAAAACAAGTTATTATAATGAATGAATTTTAAAGTAAATTTAATGCGTCGCTTTTTATTTGTCACCAATGGCTGCATTCGAAAAATGACTGTTGAGTTGCTTAACTATGTCTCTTAGTTTATGCGATATTTACCTTAATACAAATTATTGTCAAGACTAACTGTTTTAAAATTCCGTTAGTTAAAAAAAATAAACTACACATTTAACAACGATGCATTTAAGCACAAAGAAGTTTTCTTTTGCCAATTACATTGATAGCAAGGGCTTTGAAGCATTTTGATATTTTTTATCCAACCTGTGCACTTATTTAAAAAAAATTTAAGCTGCAATAACGCTCACTCGCTCACATTCGTCCTCTTTTTCTTCTTGTTAGAATCTAAGAATCGAATCGATAAAAGGGAATAATAAAATCGTAAAATATCATTCAAAACGAATTAATGGCAAAGTCAACATACATTTAGTTGTTGACAGCTTTATAAATTTGTGTATACCAAGTGCATATAGTGCAAATCCGAACGTTGTGTATTGTTGGCCACACTGTCACCTTATACCCTGCATGGTTGTATGACTTATGATGTTATTCTAATTTGTGTTTGCAAATACTTCGCGTCATCTCATATATTTCAACGGTTACTGAGCAAAATGATGTCACCTTATATGCATGACGACATATAATTTGAGTTTGGGAGAAAACGTTAATTTTAGACTAAAAAGGACTTCATGGTCAAGCCAAACCTACAAGACAAAACTTATGTGTAGACTTAAATGTAGACTATTTTTGTCGTATTTTACAACTTTAGGAAATCAATATCCATTAAAACCATGTTTGGTTTACTTCGCATTATCGCACAGTTTTTTTTTTCTTTTCTAAATTGGTATGGGATATATAGCATCCTATTTGATATCGATTAACCCCGAGCTTGCTACATATTTATAGTTGGATCTCTACGTGACCTTTCCAAAACGGACATTGATCTGTTAAGGGAGCCCATGCTATCCCTCGGGTTCGACCTTTGCCCTTTGAGGTGGTTTTTGATGGTTTTCTTATTTTTCTA
>JAQFZG010002754.1:0-15455 GCA_034695465.1 Entomobrya nicoleti | reverse complement strand
GATGCTTGCGTCGAGAACTCGTTTGGCATGAGCAGCAAAACAATTTGAATTATCGCCATCGGTCCTGGAGGTACTTTTATTCGGTAGTCGTTCTGAAAAAAGTATTCCAGCTTTGGAAAGTCATCGACAATTGTGGCGTCTGACGACAAGTGACTTTGATAGCAGAACGATAAAAGAACTCCGGGAATTAACCAAAGGTACAAAAGCACCCTCGGATATAAATAAGGAAGTTCCTTGTCAATTAATGTGCATAACAGACATATTCCGACAAACATCTTTTTGTAAATAAATGCAACCAAAGTTATTACTATACTCAGCGGAATCCAAACGGATGGCTTAATAACAGTTACAACACTGTAGTCAAGACGAGCCAAGTCATCTATTGTTGTGCAAGCTATAAGTTTTTCAAATTGACTTATAGCAATCTCATAGGAAAAGTCCCGTTGGAGCAGCTTGAAATTGGGTGTGTGCAAAAACAAGTTTTCAGCAGCTAATATTCGGGAAAACCAACGAGATTGCTGGCGCTCGGTGAAAGTTAGGCTGGCGTCATTTACGACAAATGTAAAGTTTAAAATATTTTGTAGTTGGGCAATGACGAAAGTATCTGGACCTACTGTTAAACAATCCTTTACCGGATTACTACGTTTTCTGCTGGCGACTTTTTGATGGGCTTTTAAGCAATAATTTAGAGGATCCCAAAAAGCCATGGGTATGGGAATTGCTATGGGGAAGCTTATAATGGATTGTTTATTGTATCCATGGCTATTATAAAGTTGCACTAATTTTTGGACGCTTTCATATGAAATGTTGGCACCGTATGTATGAAACTTTGTGTCACAGAAATAACAGAACACTGCAAACGTCGATAGGGAGTCATCGAAAAATATAAGTGGAGTGTTGAAAATTGGAATATTGGGTAAAAGGAGAAGATTATTAAATCCATTTAAAATGTTCTGCGAGTCTTTGGTTGGTTTGGCGAGCAAAATAAGAAAAGAGACTTCACTGCTGTCAGAATAGCCTGAGTTGAGAATTACAGATATTGTATCCAGAAATGATGTAGTCCAAAGAAGAAATATAAGACATTTTGATGAGTATCGCTTAGCATTAAGCTTGACGTATCCGTTGACATTTAATATTTGGCCGTTTTTTAGAATTTGCCTTGTATAGGCAAATGATAAATTTTGAGTGTTGTAAAAGGTGTACGTATTTATTAAATCCATTTCAGAAATTAGTTTTTGATGGGTATGAAAATTAGCGGGAAAATTATCCAGATTTTTGGAGAAAGTTGATTCGACCACGTTTATTTGACAATGTTCAGTTAGTTGAAAGGGAAGGTTGGGAAGTGTCGAAACACTGGAAACTAAAGAACAGAACGCAAAAACCACAGCTAAACGTAGCTTCATATTTATATATTTGGTCAAGTAGAGCCTGTTTTAAAGAAATGTCGACAAGAATGTTGTCTCTTGTTAAGTGTGCTAGAATGTTAGGTAAGCTAAAAAAAACGTGTTATGTCTGTTGTTAGATACCTACCTAACTTAGTTCAAGCGTGACTAAAAAGTTAATTAGGATTATTAATTACGAATAGGCACATGCTACCAATAAATAAATTGTATGATATGAAAGTATATTAAATATTAAATTGCTACTATAAATGATTACGTAATTATTTTTGTCTGACGTAGAACAAGCAAAATAATAAAATATTACAGGAAATGGAATACATTGTTTTTCAAAGAGAAACCCAGATATTTAAAATGCACACTTATCTGATATTTTCGAATCGAGTTCCAAACATTATGCACACCTGTTTTTAAATGATTAAATACGAGTAACTAAGTCGGCATCTAGCAAATCTACGAGAATTTTTCGAGTACAAAGAATTAGTTACTCAGCAGTACAAATTTAAGGTAATATAAAAAGTTGTTTTTTGTTTGTAAAGTGAGCATCACTTTTCCATATGTGTTCCTATAACTAGGATTTACTTTCTGTATTTTCAAGCCGAATCTGTCATAATAAACTTTTAACCAATACAAATGAATGTACTCTTATAAAGTGCCTAATATATAGAGGATTAAACAGCTGCTTATATTGAATATAATATTCCGTTTAAGTACACAAATTCATTTGCACAGTTTCGTGAAAAAGATAACGGCTAGTTATCGAAAATTTGAGCTTTAAAATCATAAACCAATTCCTTATAACCAAAAAATGACTACTCATTTACAACAATGCCAAGCCAAATAAATGTGTAAACCTTTCCGATTGCATATACAATAATATAAGCTAAGAGTACCGCTGGTTCAAAGCCAAACATAATAATACATGTGAGTCCTTACGACGACCATAATACTAGTTTATCAGGCTTCTTTAAACCACAAATTTTCTTTAGATGCTTCAGTAATTCTGTAGTTTAACGTATCCATTCGCATTTGATACTTGACCGTTGATTTGAGCTTGTTTGGTGTAGGCAAATGAGAATATTTGTGACTTTGAAGAAAGTGTAGGTATTCATTAGATCTGGGTTTGAACTCCAGTTGTCTACAGTAATTTACAGATATATTATCACTTTGTTACGAAGAAGTGGATTCGACAATGTTTTTTTTGTTGCACGAAACGTTTTCAAAATATATTTTAGTTTTTAACATGTATTTGCTAAAATATTGTTTAGTTAAACCATTTACGTTTAGTGATGTATGTTTTTAGCTGAGCCATGTATTTTGTAAAACGTGTGTGGCAAAACCACTTTCCTACTTGCTTATTAAACTTGTTTTAAAGTTTTACAACAGATAGCAAGTCAACTTAATCGTGACTGACCGTGACCGTATACTTCCTGCTCATGTAGGAAGCACACGCGTCGGATTTAAATTGGATAATTAATTGATACTTACTATTCATTTGCTCACTCTAATTAAAATCTAAAAGGGCATAAATAAGCAAAAAAATGCTTAAATACAGTTTACTACAACAGACAGTTCACATTTTAGAATTGATCATCTTTGCAATATCACTTATTTTAAAAGCTTTGTACAACACGTGGGCGCTAAACATGAATAATATATAAGCTTTTATATTTGCCCATATGAAATACAAATGTGCAGAAGTAAATTAACTCTGAATATAGTTGATATGAATCTTTCTACATAATATAATTAATGTAATTAATTTTCCACCTGATATAATAATGTAATTAACTTTTACGTGTGAAGCCCTATAAATATTTAATATTTGTATTTATGGTAGCGCAATTTATTCGAAATTTTATTAAAAAGTTTTTTTTTCAGGATTTTTGTAAAAAAATAATAGTTTCCGTAAACTTCTTATATGTATTGTTTAAGTAAACACTGAAATGATTTAGTTTGACAAATCGAAATATTAAAAACTGACGCAAATGTGTAGTAAAATTAATAAATCTAATTAGTATGTTATAAATAATTAGATTATTTCATGAAAATATTACAATAACTATGTGTGGGCATATGATGTATTAATTTTTAAATACGAATATAGGCTAACAATTTGTCACAGGATTTCCTTCGTTATATGTTTCAGCGATAAACTAAAACAAATTGGTTTAAAAATAAATTAAACATGAATCGCTACTGAAATTTGATAAATATTCCCAGTGCATTTCACAAGGAAAAATGTTCATTGCAACACAAACCTCATCAAATTCGGAGCTCTACTTTGGTCCACAGCATGAAACGAGCCCATCTGTATCACAAGCTTTGTACAACTTCGAAGATACTTTTTGGTCCACCCACAGTTACAATCTTGATTGTATATTTTCCAGCAGCGTAAAATTCTGGTTGACATTACAATGGGTTGACTTCCTGTGTCAAGAACCACTTCTAATGCAACTTCAGCCGCCAGAAGCGACAAGTTTAGGAAACATGTTTTCCATACAAATATTTACATACAGTACGCTTAAAATGAATTACAATGCATGCAATCAAAAAATTACTGAAGTTAAGGCAGCATTTTAAGTGATACATTTAGGGACAAACAAAATCATTCGGTCTTCAGGATATCTAATTTTATTAATTGCTTTTTTCAAGAGATATAAAATTGAATAAATTTATAACATTTATACTTTTCAATTTTTTTATTATTTTTTCAATTATTACTTATAGTATCCCAGTAGACTGGATTATTAGTCTGTCAAAGTTCTTATCAAGCCATTTTCCCCCCTTACTCACCAAGCAATATCTTACGTCATAGTTACTACAAATTTGATTGGCAGCCGATTCAGTGAGAATTAAAATTCAAAGAGCTGAAAAGGATAAACCATTTTACGTTGCTTTTATTAAACTAGTGTTCAAATCAAAGTGACGTATGTATTGTTTTATGTCCAAGCATGAGATTGTTAGTATTTTAAGGTATTCAAAGTTTTTCAAAAATCCTTTTTATTATGTGATGGCTTCAAATTGAATGAACATAAGCTTGCAAGAAAAAATATAATTATTTAACTATCCTCTCTGAGCCAAAGTCGTCAATGCCTCTCTGAGAGATTGTCAAGTTTTAGTTTGTTTGAGTTCTAGTAAGTGGCACTCTACTTGTTTCAAACAAAATCTTGACGACGAAGGCTGATTTGGTTATAATTTGAAATCTTGTTATATCACAAATAATGTAGAATAACTGAAGACAAAATCATATAGACTTATTTGAACAAATAATGATTAAAACACTTTTGCACAAACTTTAACATCTAAAAAAGTACTAAATAAATTTCATGAACGATGATTAAAAAACTACACTAGAAGCGATGATCTGATTGTACGTATGTATAACGAAATATTATCAGAAGTAAATCATTAGGTTGCCTCTTACTCATCTTTTTGAAAACCCTAGGCAGCAGCTGTCAATTAAATACCCAAGCTTACTTATACTTAAGTGTAAAATGGCTTTATATAAAATATTGCATTCCATCATTTGAGTTCCATCTCGACAGTTTCAAATACTATCAACGTCACGCTATCACAAAATATTCTTAGCCTCCTGAAATCATTAGTTTTATTATTATAACTGAGCTTTTACAAAACTACATCAAAATTGCTCAAAAATTATCTTCACAGGTTGTCATTTCTAACTTTTAGTTAGGTCATTCGTGACTAAACAATCGTGATCCAGTTCTGTGTAAAGCATCTGAAATATTGAAACGATCCTAGAACAATTCTTTTTTAAAAATCGTTAGTTTTTTCACATGCAATCTTCACTCATCAAAATGTTTGCTGTCTTGCAAATTATGTCATATTTAGTTGTTACTTGCTTTTGCACAACCATTGGGAATACTGAATTTTTCATCAGATTTCCAACCTCAATGATATCCAGTATTAACAATCAGCCAACACAATTTTCTCTTTTGTACATAAACTTGAATTACGACCAAAACTACATTATGTTTGATAATGCTAATAAGGTCATTTTGTCAAATTATTTCCACTTAGCTCAACAATCTTCTTCATTTCAAGCCAAAATAAAATCTGTACAAAGAACCAAGCCAATAATCATTATCATTGTGGAAACAAATATCCTGGCCATGTATCATTTAAAATACTTGGAAAATACTTTGAATTCAGTACACACAATTGTTTTGTTAGTTACCAAATCGACACCTTCATTTATGAGCATGTGCCAAACTAAATGGCTCAATTCGATAACTTATCGCATGCTGGCATTAAAGATGGGTGTTTTTATAAGTGGACTAGGTGACGTGCTAAACGTATCTATATTATTTTGCAGAGTGTACAGCAAAACTAAAATCATTCCACAAAAAATATCGATCTCAATGAAAACATTGAAACTTTTGCTTAGACAATCCGAAGACTTTCATCACACGTACTTCATTAATATGCAGGCAATGCCCTTAAGTGTTCTCATGGACAGCATACAGTTAGTTGGACACAAGTCGGTAAAAATGTCTGATGAAGATAAATTTGAAATCTGTAAAAGCTCGTTTTTAGTGTACGAAAAAGTCACATTTGTGAATACATCACAATGTTTGTCTTAGAATTAGCAAAAATTCATAATTTTAGTATTAAGTCTTATGACTTCTACATTACTGAGGATTTTTTGACACCTCTAATTATGACTGGGATGATACCTACAGAGATACTAGAACATGACGAAAGCTACGAAGTTCACTTGGAAACTCTTTCCACGCAGTTTGTCTACTGTGTACTAAAGAAAAATGCAGAGGAATTTTTTATTTGTATGTTTGGATTTACGCATTTTTACCGGAGACTTGGATACTTATTATTTGTTTGATAATTGGATCTTCGGTAATGATTACCTGTCAAACGGATATATTAAGTTTGCTTCGATCGATTGTTGCGACAGTTTCCGTCTTTATTGGGGAATCTGTAAGCGAAATGAAAAACCAAAATTATGTGCTGAGCATTGTCACGTTTTTGGGAATGTTTATATGTTGGATTTATGGGAACTGTATAACAAGTTTAGTTGTTTCTCCTTCACAGCCGTTTCGAATTCAAACATTAGAGGAACTGTTACAAAATGGATTTAAAGTATATACTCCCAAAGACGAAACATGGCTTATGCTTCAAAATGCATTCGAAATACGCCACTTAGGCCAGTTTGAGAGTCTGGCTGTAAATCAAAGAAAAAATGATATTTTTATAGAAGACATGATATACGAACGTTTGGCGGTAAGTACAATTAATTCCGAAGCTGATATTCGTACTGCTGTATGTATGAAAGAAGCAGAAAACCATTATTCAATTCGAGATGCTCAATGTTTAGTGGTTGACGAGATAATTTACGAAGAATCAACTTTCATGCTTATCTATAGCGAGAATTCATTCTGGATGGAGAAAACTGTATCAAGGTTGTTGCAATCGGGATTGAAAGGTTTTTGGGATTCAATATCTCAATGGCTTTTTAAACTTAAAATCAAAGTTCCAATGGAAAACAGCAAAAGCAAGAAAGCATACTGGACAAATGACCAAATTGATCTGGATAAGTTAACACCCATATTATTAGGATATGTTATATTGGTAATCTTCTCAATACTTATATTTTGTTCAGAAATTCTTTTTCGAGGATATTCGAATCAATTAAATAAATAGCATATAGGTATGCAAATCAGCATTAACTATAGGAACTTAAAATGGCATAACTTCTATAATATTAAGAAACATATTTCAAATGAAATTAGGAAGATATACCTAAAATATCGCACAATCTTAAATTTACTTTAAACAACAATGTCAACAATCGAAAATGCTAACTTAGAAAACATGTTCCATAGACTCAATCGTTCATTCTATCATAAATCCAGGACAAAGCAGTTGTAAAAGTTTATTTAGCGTTTAAGACTGGATTTCAGTTTAAAAACTGAAACGTCATAGCTGCCAAATTTATAGGAAAACGAGCAAAGGCGACACCTTTAATTATTGACAGTAGCTAATTTCATCGCATTTTACGCTCTTACAGAGGTAGCATAACTGGCCAGGCACAACCAAATTCAATTGTTCGATTTTTTTTAAATACTGCTGGCCATGAAGTGCAACATAGTACAAAAATATTGTGTGTATGTGTAAATATTTGCATATATTGTAATGTATATAGCTATGTAGATACATATGTATATTAATTAGTAACATTTGTCAGTAACACATTTTAAATTGTATTGTATGGAATTATCCAATTTCGAATAAAAAATTCGGTCTAAGAAATTTTGATCTAATTACTTTTTTATTTGAACAGGTCAACGATTTTATTTGGCATTGAATATTTTGAACTATCTAAGCATTCTTCATAGCTGGTTTGGCTTTCCTCAACATATGCTAATGCTTTGGATTACTAGCCAGCTTCTTTGTGGCTTTGTTAGATTTTCGTGTTTTCGTTTGTTGCGTCCTAGACCCTAATGCATCTTGATGAAATTTCCGGCGGATTTTAACCACGTTCTTAGCATTCCTCACTAAAAAATTCCTAACCTTATCACAGTCTTTCTCATCAAGACCATCTGGACAATCCCAGATACCTTCTTCGTCACACCAAAATTCGGATGGAAAACCTAATAACATTTAAAAAACTTATATTAGTCTTATAAAATACAGATAGTCTTACATCGCCTAAAAGAAATAAAAAATATATAAGCAAAAGGCAACATACATTCTCCAGGCGCTTCCCATTCTCCAGGTGGTGCTGGAACTGAATTGCAGCGATTTTCATTAGAAGCACATGGACAGGTTTCTTCACTCTCATCGCTCCAATCATAGCAGTCATTTTCCTCTACAGACAAATAAGAATGTGTTAAGAAAAAAAATATTTATTTAGTGAATATTTAAATATGCCTTCATATTTTCAATAAAATTTATACGTACTATTGCATAGTTTAAGTTCGGGTATACATCCGCCTATTGTACAGGTGAACTGAATAAAAAAATATTGTTTAGGTTTCATTTCTACTTTTACTAAATTAAAAAGGCATTTTTAGATTGTTACCTGTCCATCAAGGCATGGTGGACAATCCTGACGTTCGTCACTACCATCTCGACAGTTATTAGTTCCTAGTCAAAAATATATATGACTATATCAAACCTCTGTATAATTTAAAGATTTTTTAAAACTCAAATTTGCAATACATTACCATCACAAACTTGGGTCTCATTCAAGCACCTTCCGTTCTCGCACCTAAACTGGTTTCCTTCACAAGCTGGACATTCCTCAGGATCTAATCTCTCATCACTTCCATCTCCACAGTCATTTTCCCCATCACAAACCCATGTTCCATCAATACAATGACCATTCTCACATCTCCACTGTTCCGCATTACAAGCTGGACATTTCTCTGGATCTCTGGGCTCATCACTTCTATCCCCACAGTTATCATATCCATTACAAACCATGCTTAGATCAATACACCTACCAGTACCACACCGAAACTCTTGGTCATTACAAGCTGGACACTCTTCAGGATCCTCAAACTCGTCGCTTCTGTCTCCACAGTCATCATTCCCATCGCAAGCCAAGAGACGATCGATACATCGGCCCATACTACATCTAAACTCTTCAGACCGACAAGCTGGACAATCATCTGGATCCTCTCGCTCATCACTTCCGTCTGTACAGTCATTTCTTCCATCGCAAACCCTCTCTCTCCCAATACATCCACCATATGAACATCTGTATTGATTATCATTACAAGCTGGACAGTCATCAGGATCCTCTGGCTCATCACTTCTGTCCCCACAGTCGTCACGACTATCGCAAATATATGTCTCTGGTATACAAATTCCACTGGTGCATCTAAATTCATTACCATCACAAGGCGGACATTTTTCAGGGCTTATTATTGGAGGCTCGTCGTCTCCATCTGGACACTGGCTCCTTCCATCACAAAGCCAATCGCTTTTAATACACCTACCAGTAGTACACCGGAATTCTTCTTCGTTACAAGCTAGACAGTCGTCAGGATTTGGAGGCTCGTCACTGTAATCACCACAGTCGTTATCGCCATCGCACACAAGTGCCCTAAAAATACAACGACCGCTGTCACATCTGAATTGAGTTGAGTCACAGGCTGGACAATTTTCTGG
The DNA here is from genome assembly GCA_034695465.1 of Entomobrya nicoleti. Taxonomy (NCBI): domain Eukaryota; kingdom Metazoa; phylum Arthropoda; class Collembola; order Entomobryomorpha; family Entomobryidae; genus Entomobrya; species Entomobrya nicoleti. The sequence goes on along the minus strand of JAQFZG010002754.1, from coordinate 5,898 downwards.
CATTTCGTCACTTCCATCTTCACAATCTTTCCCTCCGTCGCATACGTAGTCATTCGGAATGCATTTTCCGTTGCCACAGTCAAACTAAATAAAAATTTAAAAAATAAAAATAAATATATTTATATATTTCACAAATATTTGTCTCGTTTTAGTTACCTGGTTTGGGTTACAATTTAGGGATGTCCCTACTGTAGCAAATGCTACTAACAAACTTACTACAGCCACAAGCTTCATTTTATAATTGTACCGAAATGTTAATAAATATATTCACGTGTGAAGAACGAATGAGATCGAAAATGAATCTGAACACTGTGGGAGTTTGGCTTTTATTTATATCACAAATTTTACAAGGTCATATCTCGTTTCCCTGTTGGTAATTATACCTATCATTAAAGATCTTTTTGTCGGGTTAATTAAATTTCATGTTTTCCGTTGTAAATTATAAATGATAAAAGTTAACATGTTTGCTCACGTGTGGCAATATCATAAATTATTGAGCAAGGTACAGGTTTATCTATAAAAAGTCATATCATCTTCATATGTTGTTGAGCTTTTACCAGTTGTTCAATTTTGGAAAGAGTTAAAAATAATTATTTGCCAAACTGTTTAATTTTAGGTTGGAAAGTTAGATTTGTGAAAATAGTTTGTTGGATATACGGTTGCTTAATAACGTGATGATCACGTGATTAGGGAATTCCATGTAGGTAATATTAGTTTGCTGTTATCATAATTTTTTCAATTTACAAGAATTCTGTTGGATGAGATTCCAGAAAAAGCTGAGTCTGCTTAATTTATAAAATTGTCAGACCGTTGTCAATACTCGTTGAAATTTTACTGGCAGATCGATAAGTTTAAAGTGATGATAAGATATAAAAACTTTTGTTATGTTTCATGTTTATATTTGTTTCATACATATGCCGAAATTCGTGATTGTACAAGTGTTTTAAATCAATGAAATCATGCGGAATTTTTATTACTAAATAAGTCAGTAGTTTGGGTGTTATCAGTTGTATTAGATATGTAGCTAGTTATTTAGGTAAAATATTTAATAGCGTGAGCTTAACGTTTTAAAATATTTTTATAGCAGTAACGAGATTCCTGACTTTATTCCAGTACTTTGAAAAAATAACGTTTTCGTTACTTCTTTTAGATTTTCATATATTGTAGCTTTCCGAACTTAAATTTATTTCTGAGCGGATTGCATCTACGATTTTAGACTTCTTAACAGTACAGATCAACAACCGTAACTCAAACTAACTCATCAGAAGAATCCCAAATATCGTCTTTAAAAGCCCATAATTATTTCTATAAACTAATTCAAATAATCTACATCGCAAAAAACATCCAAAATCAATTTACATTTCATATTTAAGGCTCTCATAACTCTCTTATCTCCAGTGATAGCGTCCAATCATTTGTAAAAATGTTAACTAAAAAAATATATCCCAACTCACAAAACAGCAAATATTCCAGTAAACCTGCACTTTTCAATAAAATTAAAACAAATAGGTTTCTGGTTATTGCAGAATATAGATTGTGATTTGAACCCACAAAATTAAACATGCTTGAAGCAAAAAACAAGGTTACTATTTTTTACCTTCTCCAAATATAAAATACTTCGCTGATGCTTCGTGCCATGGCTTTGTTGGCTTCAACATATTTTTTAGGGTTTTTTCACGTGTATAGCGTATGTCGCTGCTATAACACACACTATATACCATACCTTCTTTAAAAATTGATACTTTTAATTACACAAATGTATGTTAAAAATCAATTGCATATCTCCATGCTAAGGTATTGTTTAAACTATCTTATGGGATTTTGTAGTAAAAAACTTTAAACTTTAGCATATATTAGGAAACAAAACTTTTTCTTATCACTTCTGTAATATATTTGTAAAATATAACAAAAGTATTTTTTCAAATCGAACGATTATTGATTTTTAAAGCGTGTGCAGCTCAGAAACTAACTACGTATTAAGAACTAAGTCGTATTTTAAAACTGTTTTTAGTTAAATTTAAAACTTTTAAAACTTTTAAAACTTTTAAAATTAGACTTGGCATTAGTTCGAAGCCAATGCTTTCTCTTTTAACAATTCCTGAGTTCATTACGCACCGTTTAAAATGGTGGGGTATATTTCTCGTGATAAAAACATGTTTTTTTCTGGTCGGGTTCTGGTTTTTTCCACATGTATAGTTTATTTCGCTGCCAAAACACAAACCATATACCATCCTTTTCTTAGCAACTGATGCTTTTAATTATTCAAATGTAGATTTAAAATCGATTGCACATATGCATGCTAAGGTATTGTCGAAAATATTCTGACGAAATTTAGCACTAAAATAATTTTAAACTCTAGCATACATTAGCAAACTAAATATATATTTTAACTTGTATAACTTTTTCGTAAAGTACAAGAAAAGTTTTTTATATCGAACACCTATTGATTTTTCAAGCAATATGCAGCTCAGAGTATTGAGCAATAAGTCGCATTTTAAAACTAAAATTTACTCCACAACTTTTGGACTTGGTTTTAGTTCGAGCCAAACATTTGTCTTTACACAAGTCTTGCTTTAAACAGGAATCTCTTAAAATGCCAGAGTATATTTCTCGTGATAAAAGAATACTAATAAAATACAATCGGTTTCCCCATTGGATTGGTGCATTCCCACCGTTTTACTGCAAAATCTCCAATAAATTCGTAATCCCTCAAAAATGGCTAAAGTTGTATAGTCTGCCTTTAGTTTTCCTTCTGATGTCAATTAACAGCATTTATCTTTGGATCATAACTAATCCTATTGTTAGATCCCAGACACTGGAACCTCAAGAATTTGTAAATTTTTACAACCACATTATTTCCAGATCTTTGGCTTGCATTTATAGTTGGATATTTTACCTCCAAATGCGTGATATAATGCATTTTACGAATGTCATATTTGAAATGGAGAAATATTTTGAAGGTAAAGTTTTTATTTAAATTTAACCTTAAGATTTTTTGTAACTTTAATTTTTTTAATTTTAGGTCCACGCAATTTTGTGAATATTACTGACCGAAAAGCAAAAAGTCGTCAACGTATCTTAACAATAGGCTATATTTTTGTCCATATTCAACCTATATTTCCGACTATCCTTTTTCTAAAAGATCCTTATAATCTTCGATATTGGCCCATTGCATTTAAAGCTTTATATTTCGATAACGACATGTTAAAATATGCAACTGTTTTATTGGGGGGATTTTTAGACATAATTTCTTCAATCTTTGCCATTTATCCTGTATCTTTTATTATTGCACTGCTTATAATCTTTTTTGCTGAGTTAAAATTTTGGCTGAATATTACACAGTCCAATATACAACTTTGGGGCCCATCACAGTTAACGCTAAGAAAATATCAGGTGATTGAATTAATAAACCGATGGGGATTTAATTGCCTATCAACTGCAATTTTACCATGTTTGTATACATTCTTACATCTGTTTACATCAGTGGTACTTACTTACTTACTTTTTCTGTGTAATGTGTTTTATCATTTTTACTACTGATGCATTGATTAAGGGTGCTGGAAAAATTGCCGGCAAATCTTCTGATGTTAAATCAGTTTTTAAAATACACGCTTATCAAAAGTCATTTCGAAAAAGCTTAATAGCTTGCAGAGAAATTCGTATATATTTCAATTCAGTATTTTATATTGAACAGGGTACGTTTACAGTGTTTGTAGATTCTGTGCTTAATAACACCATAACATTCATTTTAGCTGTTTAGCCATTTTTAAAATTCTTAAAATTCAGATCAACCTTAAATATGATTAAGGTGAAAATGTTAAGCAATATTTAGTTAATCTATAACTTGGTAAATATTGTGACGCAGACGAATTTAAATGTGCTAATCTGATGAGAGATGTATTCCAACTAGATACGCATGTGAACGAATACATGTAATACAATTTTATAGCTTTTAAGTTTGTATAAAACGCGTATAAAATGTAAGCTATGTAAATCAAATTATTCAATGTAAGTTGCATACATAATTAATTAAGACATGCTTTAAAGCACATGAACATTTACACATTTTATCTATAAATAAATTTAACAGGACAAATGCCCAGACTTTATTGCAGACAGACAAAGTCGATTTGCGACTGATAAAAACGAAACTGCTGATAACAACATTACAGAAACACCACCAATATGAATATATTCCAAAACGGCATGTTATGAAATCTCTTGATTGCATATCACTACAAAACCAATTTAACATTGAATCAAGCTGATAAACAAAAATGTTAGTTTGCCCTATCGATTTGAAAATCCCAAAGGCAAGTTACATCGGTGTGAACTTTTTTCTAGGTATTCTTTATTCAATTGTTTTGTCACCAAAGTTTCAGCATATAAACCGTTATCATTTTATACCAAAGAACAATGTATTTAATGTGACAGCATCAAAAATTACCTTTAAAGCTTCAAAGTATGCTTATTGGCGAAAAATATAAATAGCAGGTCAGATTTCCTACTTGACGCAGAAAGGTTTCAAGCCTCATTCAGGCATATAGAAGTTCTTAATAATTTTCAAGTGAAATCGCAATGAAGCTGCTAGCTTTTGCCATAGTAGTGGCTGCAATTGCTGGACAAGTGTCCTCTCAAAATTGCAACCCAGATCAGGTAACTATACCCACGCATGTATACATATGTGTTCTATAAGGTAAATAACTAAATTCCTGTTTTTTTTTAGTTTGAATGTGCAAACGGACGCTGCATTACAATTTTTTATGTGTGTGATGGAGACAATGACTGTGGTGATGGAAGTGACGAGCCTCCAGCAATAAGCCCAGAAAATTGTCCGGCATGCCAAGATGGTCAATTTAGATGTACCAATGGAAGATGCATTCCAGCAGTATGGGTATGTGATTTGGACAACGACTGTGGGGACAATAGTGATGAGCCAGAAGACCCTGATGACTGTCCAGCTTGTAATGATCAACAGATGAGATGTGATAACGGTAGGTGTATTTACAGAAACGCAGCTTGTGATGGCACAGATGACTGTGGGGACGGAAGTGATGAGCCGCAAGATCCCGAAGATTGTCCAGCTTGTCAGGCAGATCAGTTTAGGTGTGAAAGTGGAAGGTGCTTGCCTGATACCATAGTTTGTGATGGTTGGCGAAAGATAAATATACACAGAAGATATATACATGTTAACATATTCATATATATTCCATAATGAAAGGCTAACAAACAAATAAAAATTGGGATTTAGGATCAAATAATTGTAGGGATGGAAGTGATGAACGTCAAGATTGCCCACCTTGCCCAAGTGGACAGTATACGTGTGGGATTGGTGGATGTATACCTGAATCTGCGTTGTGTAACAGTAAGATTGATAAGTCGTGTATATATTTTTTTAAGTACGTAGAGGTTTTTTAAAACTTTGATTTGTATTTTCTTCCGCTTTTAGAATGGAACGACTGCTATGATTGGAGTGACGAGACTGAGGAGAACTGCCCATGTGCTGCTAATGAAAACAGATGTCCTCAAATAATTCCCCCACCTGGCGAATGGCAAGCTCCCGGCCAATGTACTTGAGCTATTTATTTAAAAAAACATTTGATTATATTGATTATATATTTGCTGATTGGATACTTTTAAAAACAAAATCTTTTACTAGGTATGCCGTCTGAGTTCTGGTGTGATGAAGATGGTATTTGGGATTGTCCTGATGGATCCGATGAGGAAAATTGTAGCAAGGCCAGGAATCACATTACCAAGAAGGCATCCAACGTAGGGGAAACTCGTCAGAAATTTCAGAAGGATACAATAAAAGCTGGCTTTTTTTATGACGACCCGCCGTCAAAAAATCTGATCTCGCCGATTTGAATTATTTTTTGTGTACATTATTACCAACTC
>JAQFZG010002753.1:0-15463 GCA_034695465.1 Entomobrya nicoleti | reverse complement strand
TGCTTACTTAAATACTGCTTCTGGTTAAAAATGAATAAGCTTCAAAAAATGCTGCAATGGTTTCCGTACATGCTTTAAATCATCTTACCTAAGTGTATAATTGAACAAAATAGACAGACAGGTTAAATCTCAGACCTAAGAACGAGGATTCTCTCTGGGAAGCATGTTATGAGTTATGAGTGACAAATAAGGCAAAAAGTACACATTTTATTATTGTTACAGTACCACGCAAAAATAACATCCGAACTACTTAACTCCACATTCAAACTCAAGTGTTAATAAAAATCCTTTTAAAGACAAGTTATGTCCGTTCGGCGATAAAAAGTTCACCTGAATTACTTCTCGTTTTATTGGCAGTTTTAGTAGATAGATACCAATTCCTCCATTCATTCATAAATCTTATATTCAATGAACTCTTATAACCCTTTGACAATTTACACGCCCTCATATGTTATGCTTCATAAAATAATACATTTTGGACATGTAGCACTATTATAAATATTTAATGGGTATACTTTATGTGACCATTTCCCTAAGAAGTCCTCGTACACAAAACTCTCATGTAAAATTATTAAATTGTGCTTTATCCCTTTTTGTTTTGGTCATCATGTCATCAAAGTAACTTACCCTTTGTATTTTATTACTGAACCTATTAAATATTCCATTATACAACGACTAGGCAGTTTACTTGTGTTACATGTTATGCCAGCCATTAGATTAACCCACCTACTATAATGCACAGCCCAATGTACTTAGTATAGAATACACCTGAATGAACAATGGACAAAAGCATATCAGCAAAAAAATGCATCAAAAAAAGTCTCATTTAATTTCTTAGGCACTCAATATTGATGGCACCATGAAGCTTGCAGATAAACAACATAATAAGGCACACAACAAAAATGACATGAAAGCAATTTTGTTCAAGAAAATGATAATTATTGCCACATTCCTTTAAGTAGTAGTAGTAAGCATTGAGAATAATTGAGAATGGGCAAATTTTATTTACCCCAAAAAAACTCACATTAGTTTTTAATTGCGATTGTAAGAAGCTTCTTATATATATTATAGCCGTTCATGCGTGCTGACTTCGCAGAAGTAATAACATTGAACGCCTCAAAATGTGTCTTGCGGTAGCCACAAAAGTAATGGGAGTAATGTTGCTGTTCTAAAGAAATTAAAATTTGCCATATTTTCAACAAAATTGTGCTGTGTTGCCGAGCTGAATATTAAGGACAGGACAAGAGTCATCAAGTTATGTATTTAACTGACCACTATACTGCTGTCAAAATTAAACACACAACACAGGTAAAAAAAAGTAGTTTACCTGCTTGAGTTTTCTTAGTCTACACACCTTTGCATGACACATACGAACGAGGCACAAAGTCACATAATGTCAGTGTATGCAAATTCTCTCTTTTTAAAAATCCATACATTTTTCTTCAGTATTGAATTTTGCAACTTATTTTCCTTCTCCAAGCCTTACACACACGTGTAAGTTTTGCATATTATGTATGTATAATTCGTAAAAATTGTTATCGCAGACCTTGATAAAAACTTCCACACGTTCTTGACATACCAATATATCTTTTCAAATTCACCTTAATGTTACACTCAAATAGTGAGCGGATTAAGCTTTAAAAAAAAGTCTAGAGTATAATATGGCTTAGTAGAAAAGTGCAAGTTGTCTACCTACCCTGCACAATATACATAACAAAGCATATTACAAAAAATGTTTCATTCAATCACTTTTGCATTCTCTTTTTAAGCACACGGCATTATTAAAAATCTAGATTATAATAATAATCAGCAAATGTAAAGGTAGCAATATTCACGAATTATTAAACAGCTCGCTGATGGTGTGTGGTGGTGCAATTGCGAAATCGGCAGTCATGTAGCAAACAGTCAAAAAGAGTTAAATGCTGATGCTTCTCTTTCCTAAATGCAATTGCATATCCACAAAATGTTTTTACATACACATAATATGTATACTATCTCTACAAAACTCCCATCATAATATACCTGTATATTTTTATGACGATCATTATGAATTCTGAATTGCTACATATAATTTTTTGGAAATGATTCGGCTCGACTAAATAAAACTTGAACAAAACAACACAGTAATAATATCCATAGAAGATTCTCCCATAATATCAACCATATTCCTTTTGTTTTGTATGTAAAGACAAAACATAACATCAAACATAATTTTTTATTACTTCCATAAAGTAAAAGTAAACAAGTCAATAATATATTATAGCCAAACATTCATATCTATTCGTAAGGTAAGATGTGTCAATTTATCTGTATATGCACGTTAGATAGAATTTTAGAACGCTATCAAAGCAGTTAATTCATGATAGGTAGAAAAACAATATTATTTTCGTCGGTCACCACCGCATGCACACTTCAATTCAACTGAATGAGCAGACCATTATATTCCTTCCTTCACCAAATGAGAAAACTGACCCTTACACAATCACTTTGCCATTATAAGTGATCTTGAGATGTTCTATAAAAGATATGCTTTGATGATGATGATTACTTCTCATTCATGTTGAATTCCATGCATATTATCCTTTTCGTGCTTTTGCACGCTAGTTTGCCATATAACCTTTAATGTATGAACAATAATAAACAAAGCTAGCAAAGCAAACATTATTTACTCCATTTAACTCTCGCACCGCACACCATTCAACAAACCACCAATTGTCTTAATCATTTATTTTTCATCGATACTGAAAAGAAGACAAAAAGGTTAAATAAATACCATGTAAATCACACATAACAGAGCATAATCACAAATACATGCATGATGCATACCAGAATTTTAACTAGATGCATGCATGCATAACATCACATCACATAATCGCAAACCTAATGAAGTTGCAAAATTCTCTCGCGCGTAACTACGTTCATCGTTATAGTCCTTCCACTTGCTTTGAAAAGAAGCATGGCAAAATATTATCTCACATGCATTGTCGATGAGCAGTTATGATTTTGTGCGATAGACAATAACCAACCAGACAAGTTGGTCTCTTCTGTGTCTCTTCTTCTTTTGGGGCAAACCTTTAGCAGCAGCAACAGTGACCAGTGACCAGAGTGAGTTTCTGGTTTTGCAAGTTTTTCATTTTATTTTAGTAATTTAGTCAAAACTATTTTTTAATATTTAAAGTGTTTGTCGATAGCGAAGGCAAGCGAAGTGAGTGCTGAAAAGAGAAACATTGAGAGAAAACGTGCAAAAATATAGCTGGTCTTGTGGATGTGACCACTTTAGTGGATATGTGCTGCATAACGAAGCGCACGACACATTATAGCAGCAACGTTGCCAGAAAACATAAATGGAATAACATTATCGATCAGTATTATTATTACATGGCCATCGTATTCACAGAAAACCAGTTGACGACGAGTTGACTTTTGGCAATGAATAAAAATACACACGAAAAATTGTCAGTCAATAGACTATAAAGCGTCATCATCGTCTTCTTCAGCAACTGTGTATTTTTGCAATGCGACGTGGGTTACTCTGACTTGCTTTGTGAAGCTTGTCGGAGAAGGTGGTAGCGGTAGCTCAGCATTTAACAGCAAAAAGGTGTTTGTTGCGTGACTGTCAATAGAAAGAAGGTGAAATATTTGCATATCTAATTTGATCAAAGCGATATTTCTAATTGAAAGGGTGGAGCAATTAGTAAAACTGTATCAGTCAGTCAATCAGTCAAGTTATAAAAGACATGCGAGTGTCGATATGTGTAACAAGTGCAATAAAAAAATTCAAATTTTCACCATCCTCATCAAATCAAGTCCGTAACAAAACGAGTCAAGTGAGGAAAAGGTCAATGCCAGTGTTATAGTTTTCATATGTACAGGTGTAACACAGAAGGACAAGATTGAAAATGAACGGTGGTGGCAGTACAGAAGATGCAGATGCATCTGAGTACGCTTGTACGCCAAAAGCAACAAAGAATGCCACTGCCACCGTGGATTTATCTTCGGTGGTGGTGGTAACTGGCGATGATGAAAATGATGAAGGGGACGAAGAGACAAGTCCTCGCAGACAAAGTCAGTCATCAAGTCACACTCGAACCACAGCTAGTGTTAATGATTTATCTTCAGGAGGAGATGAGGATGACGATGAGGTGGTGGTGGGAGAGAATACCAGGCAGCCGAACACAGCAGCCACAATTGACGTAATTGTCGATAGCAGAAATCAAAGTGGGGGAGAAAGTAGTAGGGGCAGTTGTTGTGATAGTGAAGTTGACATTGACACTACTAGAAGCAGTAGTCGATGTACAGGACAAATGCAAATGGTGGAATGGACAAAAAGTTTTCATAGTTTGGTGGAAGAAGCACCTCTCCTACAAGCAACGATAATATCTTGTGCCGGAAGGAAAGCTCAAAATGGTGTTTACTCTAATGGGACGACATCTTCATTCCCCAGGGGGAAGACGGGGAATGGTGATGATGTTGATGGAGGAAGAGGAAACGGATGGGGAGCAGGAAGTGATGCAGATGCCACAGCAGAAAAATATAAAGAGAAAACGGAAGAAAATGATAAGCAGACTAGCCAAAATATCCAGGCGTGTGACTGGATTAATATTCAGTTACTGGAGGAAGGACGGCAATTCGTCAGAAGAAACTTTTTTGCTGTTTTCTTAGCACATTTCATCGGAATTGCATTTTTGCTGACGGTGAGACCCATACAAGCGTTGCTACTACGAACAAGTTCACTGCATAGAAAAGAAAACACACTGCGAAGATATGTAAAGCTGATTCTCTATCTGAAACGCTTTTATGAGACGCCGCAGGCAATTGTAAAAAAGAAGTCTGCGGGATCCCCGTCAGGATCAGGAGAATGTCACAATACTAGCGCTGACATAGTGTACATTCAAAGATTGCAAAGGAATGCAGCAAAAAATTTCAAGGTGTACGTGCCACCTCCATGGGAGGATCTAAAGCTGACACTAGAAGAGCAAGAGATTTATCAAGCTGTGCAGGAGGACACCAAACAGTTGGATGACAAGCATGGGATCTGCACGAATGCCAAAATTCTGCCAAAAGTTTTATTTACGGTAAATCCAGATGTGCCCATGAGTCAATATGATCTAGTCATTATTCAACAAGCCTTCTTTGGGCTAATTGCTCAATTTCCCAGAATATTCGGAATTTACGACAAATCCGACCGTGATGGGAATCTAAAGGGAATGCAAGGATTCATTCATTTGTGGGCCGTGCTTGGTCATGTATTCGGGCTTGAGGATAGATTCAATTTGTGTCTTGATCGAAACTACGACAAAGAAACGAATCAGCTTATTTTCAAGCAAGTATTCTTGTTCAGCTTCAAAACGCTCAATGAATCAGCTCTCCGTTTGTGGAGATCCATGACGAAGGGGTCATCCAGATATTTCTTCTTCTTTCGAACAAAGGCCATGATGCTGTTTATGTCAAAGGATGTGGCACAGCTTGAAAATTGTAAACATCTCTACTCTGTGATGAAACCAATGGAAAAATTCTGCTACTACTTTTGCAAATTTCTTTTGGATTGGATTTTGTGGATACCACCATTCCGCGTTGGATTTAATTATTCCCTCCGCCTTTCCATTATCATTTGCCAATATTTCTTGGAAAGAGCCAAGAAAGGTGAAAGTAGATGGGATGGGGCTCCTACAAGTATATGTGTCATCGACGAGCCAAGTCAATCAAAAGAAAGTAATGGCATCAAAAAGTAATCTTGATGCTACAAAATTCAGAGTAAAAATATCCTTCAAAAATATCAATACTTTAAAATATAAAGTTTCTTTCTTGTAAGAAGTCTACATTGTTAGTTTTTGTACAGCAACAAAGTACTTCATATTACAGCGAAACGCTGCAGCATGCCAGTCAACTTGCCAAGCGATTGGTGTAATTTAATATAAGCGTAGTGTAAATTTTAAGATAAGGACAAACTTGCATTGCTACATTGATCATCATCAATAACAACCAAACACGTTTAATTTCATGCAACTATTGCTTTCTTGAGTGTGATAGCATCTTGTATTTTTCTAATTGATCAAGCACCGCCACAATTTATTTCTTGCATCTCTCTAAAAGACGTATCTGATTTGATGATAATTGATAAGTAATGTAACAAAAAAAATATTTCTGCTTATGTAAAAAGGAAGATATGTGTAACTTACACTACTACTTACTGTCAGCTTTGTATAGGCTGGTATGCGAAATAATACATGTTTTTCATGTGTGTACAAAATACATACTTACTATGTACAATGATATTTTAGAAAATGTAACGATAGTCGATGAATCGATATATCATGATCATGACATGAATCGTTTCAATATATTCAAAAATATGATATCTGTATATATATTGGTAGTATAGTACGTGAAAAAATAATAATTTAGAAATGTTAGAAATATATTACATGTACAATTGTTCAATTTACTGTTAGTATTACATTACAAACTTATTTCCAAAAATTGGTATTGTTAAATTATTGCTTAAAAGACGAGTTGTACCAGAATTTTGAAACATAATTTGTATATTTGACTAATTTGTCAAATATTTAGGATGAACGGTATTTTCTGGACAATTGTACAATTACTGGAATCTTGAAGATGTGGAACTCTTGTAGCATTGAATGACTGAATGGGCAAAATAGAATGTGGAACCTCCTGCTACTATGAACTAATCCGTTTTCTTCATGTAATTGACTGGATGAATGCTTCTTCCATATTGGGACCTGTCAACATGTACTACGTACTTTTAAAAATTTACCTTCTTGTTATAAACTTCGTTTTTCTACATTACATATGCATTCGGATTGTTTAGCATGAATCTCAAGCAGATTCTTACAATCATGATTGTTTCTAAAGATCTGTGAGCGTACATTTAATGTATGAATGTGAATTTCATTACAAGTTGTGCATACGGTTCTTAACTTTTAGCGAAAGCAAAACTGCTGGTTCAGTCTGCCAATATTTCGTTTTAATGTCATGTTTGCCATAAATGCGAATTTTTTTACTGTTCGTAGCAAATAGAAAGTCAAAATTAAGGAGAAGCAATAAAATGTATGAATGAATGATATGTAATTTACGACTGAAAAAGTAAAAGGTGCTATTCATTATAATATAATGTTCTTTTTTGAGAGCGCAACAATTTGCGCGCAATCATTTTTATTTCACTGAAATCATTTGGCATGTACATCCTCTAAAAATTTCAAAATATCTGGAGCAACTTTCTCTGGTTCAATAAGATGCACTTGATGTGTAGCATCTTTTGCTGTTGTAAACCTGATCAAGTTATCGTTATCCTTTGTCAACCATTCTTGCATATTAGCCTCCAGGTAATCTGATAAATAGTTAACCCCACCGTCTGCTTTGATATGCAAAAGGTTGCTCCTATGTACCAGAGACAAGGTAAAGTAAGGTAAAAGAGACAAGGTAAAATAAAACAATTGTAGACTAAGTGCATTTATCCATTTTTCTTGGGATTACATGAACATTTACGTACTGGAATGCCTTTGCCAAAAACTCAATTTGATCTTTGCTTAAGCCAATATGAGGAAGGAAATGGACTCTGGGGTCGTGTGAGAACTGCCACTTTCCCGACTTTGGAGGAGTTTCAATCACAGCTCGTGTTAGCATAACTTCACCTGTATGACATTTCACATTTATTACAAAATTCGTTCTTTTAACCATGCCATACAGTCAGTGTAGTACACATTTCTTAGATTTTTCTTACATGCTATCTCGTCTAATCCCATGTGGCTCTGACGCATTTTCGCTTTTAGATGTGCTTTCTCAAACACCTCACTTTTTCTGCTATCCAATCTAGATTCCATTTTAAGAAAATCTGCAGTGGTCATACTAATCATGTGCACAATATCGGCTTGATTGAAAATAACTGGTACTAATGCATCAAGAGCTACCTGTGTGTTGTGCAAGAAAAATGCATACATGATTATATCTTGCATCTTCCACATTTCAAGGAAATGCTTTTCATTGCAATATAATTTCTCAGTCCAATTACCACACAATGGGCTATATTCGGATGACTTGCTGCAAATAAAAACGACAAAATAGCCCCCAGCGAATGACCGATGAGGTGAAGCTCCTCTGCCCAACCGAAGTGTCTGACAACTCTACGAATAGCTATCAAGTGGTCAATAAATTGATATAGCATGCCAGGTGGATAGTGCGATGAAAATCCATGACCAGGAAGGTCTATTGCCAGGAACTGGTAATTAGACAACTTTTCAAGAATAAGAGGAATGAGTCTGTCGTAAGAGGCGGCATTGTCTTTCCATCCGTGTATGCAAAGAACTGGAATGGCAGAATCGCTCTCGTTCCAGAGGCGACCTAACCTTCATAAAGATACGAAGTTGAGGATAAACCTTAAATATTTTCAGCATATTATTATTAAACCAATTCTATGCAAATCAAATGTATTTTACAGACCAGAGATATGGCCCCAAGGAACTTTTATAGCCACTTCTTTAGGGTTATGATGATGTATAGATCGCAGTGAGAAGAGGTCAGGAGTACGGCTAGAGAGGAACGATTTTACAACCTTTGTGATCTTTTGTACATTTCCTTGAATAATCATAGCTACTTAAATTCAACAAGTCTTAAAACTATCTAACCGAATATTGAAAACACGGGTAAAACTAAGATGACGCTACCTCCAATAAGATATATGAAGTCTCAAGTCCCAGTTATACATTTCCAATCTTGGAGTAGTAGTAAAGATCTTTGATAAAGATAAATACTTCTTTTCTTCCAAGTTTCCAATAGTTTTGTAATAATCGTCTGATTTTCTAATATTCAGAAGAGATTTAACGGTAATCTTTTACCGTTTCCCAAAAAACGTTTAACGTTTTTGACGTATCATGATTTATAAATTCCCCTTGTTGTCAGTTGTCATTAATCATTTAAGCCTAATCATGCCATAGGTTAAAAATTAAGAACGGAATACTATTTTGAAAGTAGAATTTACGTTCGAATGATTGCACTAAATGTAGCCCTATTTAGAAAACAGAAAACCGAAGGATATGCTACAAGAAATAATTTACTCATAAATGAATGAAATTGAATCAGCACAATGATTAATTAGTTACTAGTACTGCTATAACACGATATAATAGTTTTATAAAACACAAATTTACTGCTTGAAGAGTTTACAAAATACAAAGAGATATAAATAAAATACAAATAGAATCACACTTGTAAAAACTACATCTGCCCTGACTGTGTAATGGTTACAGTAATTTTAGGCTTATTGTTAATACCCGTTGGAACATTTTCGATTTTTCTCATTACTAATAATCCATCAATTACTTTTCCAAATACTACGTGCTTTCCATCCAAAAAGTCACATTTTGCACAAGTTATAAAAAATTGACAGCCGTTTGTGTTTGATCCAGAATTTGCCTACGTTTTGTCAAAAGAATTCGAATTTTCATTACATAAACCATCAACACTAACATTGATCCAAGTTATGGGAAAAAAACAAAATTCAACGTACCATTGATAACAACCCAGGGCCATCGTGAGTCAGTACAAAATTTTCATCGTCGAATTGGGGTGCATAAATTGACATACAACCAGTCCCATCAGCCTATAAATGAAATATAACCGTTATTGCAACTGAAAGGATTAACTTTTTGATAATACAAATAGTATAAATGTATTTACGGTTCCACATACGTTAATAAAGTCTCCTCCTTGTACCATGAATTCTAGAAACAAAGACAAAGCATATTAAAATCCACCTCATTTTTTTTATTAAACCGGCACAGCACGGTGAAAGTATTAGCAAAGCAAATTGATTATTGGAAGAACTGTTAACTAAAATACCTTTAATTACTCTATGAAAAGTAGCTCCTTTGTATCCAATAGGCAACCCATCCCTTTTCAATTCTCCAGTGCAAAATTGACGAAAGTTTTCAGCAGTCTTTGGAACAACGTCAGCAAAGAGCTCCATAATCATTCGTCCAACGTCCATTGTTCCAATCGAAACATCAAAAAATACGACTGCCAAAGGGGACAAAAAATGTCTATGTAAATCGGTCAAACTATAAATATAGCAAGACATAATAGTGACACATAAAACAAACGACTATCGATCATCGATCTCACCTGGATTATTAGGGTTTCTTAACTGACTCTGAATTTGTGCCCAAGTCGGCATTTTGACAGCTTTATTGTGTAGCAAGTAGCCTCAATGTTATAATATAAAGCAGTATTTAACCTTTTGCAATATAGATTTAAATATTCAACTAAACTGAAAGAGAAACAACCAAGTTTGTAAAACTTCTAATGTTGAATGTTCAGAAAATTAGACACGTTTGATGCACAATGAAAACAACAACAACAGACGACGTGTGTAGCCTGAGCCAGCAGCCAGCCGCTGTCATTTTCAAGATGATTCTATTCGTCATATAGAAAGCTCACGTAGCCCCCTTTAACAACAAAGTCAGCTATGAAACTAGAAGCATGGCGTTTTTACGTTTTTATGAAGATGAAAGAAGGGTGAAGGGGTTTAGTTGTCTGTCACTGAAAATGAGACGAGCTTTCTTTAAACAGTAACAGTAGTACCAAAATGAATGATCATTTTTAATTATCTAATTATTCTATTGAAGCCCTCATTTAATTGGCTTGCATCATCCTACATTCACCATCTATACTGTGACTATGAGTTGTAAAATTTTAATTCTTCATTGAAAATGAATACTTAGGAAGCCAATTGAATCTGTAGTAATTTAATATATATTATGTAGTTGGCGAGCATTATCAATGTGGCGATAATATAGAAGGGTCCCCCCTTTGGTATAATTTTCAAAAAAAAAAATATTTTTTGAAAAAGTTTTTTTTTACTAAAAAATGTAGAGATGAGAGTGTTAGGTTCGGTTAGGTTAGGTTTTAAGCCGATTTTGGAAGTTATGTTAGGTTAGACTAGGTTTTAAACCGATATGAGAGTTAGGTTCGGTTAGGTTTTATACTGATATTAGAGGCTAGGTTAGGTTAAGTTAGGTTATTTTAAGTTAATCTCAGATCGACACAAGTTTTTCTGTCAAAAAATAAAATAAAATTTTTCAAAAAAAAATTATACCAAAGGGGGGACCCTTCTCTAAAACTATCGCCATATTGATAATGCTGACCTATGTAGTTTAACGTTTACGTGGAAGCTTAATAATCAGAAGTAATCCAAATAACCAAAGTACTGTAAAAACTATTAATTACTTAGTTAATCTATGACAGAAATGATAAATAGCCCGTGTGTAGCGTAGCGTAGCATGTAAGAGATTCTAGTTAATTCTATTTAAATATTAGAGCATTGTGTATCCTTAACTTTCAATTAAATCATCTAATTTTTTAGTAGCTCATCATTAGAAGAAAGCGGTGTGCTGAATATAACAAGTTTAATCATCGCCAATATCGAGACGCATTTGTTGTAATTTTTCCAAAAAAATCAAAAGTTAACTGGCTAACTTATCGATACGCATTCAAAGAGGATTCAAAATATAAATAGTGCTTAAGTGCTTATATGTTGATTCATACATGTCTTAATAGACAGAAGCGAAGTGTCATTAGTCTCTTTACTTGAATGACCGGCGTATATATATTCCGATTTCAGAACTGTAACAAAAAGTAAAAACATGCATACATAATTTCACATCTTAATCCTCTCGCCTTGCCCCAGATCTAGATGGAGATGTCGTCTGCTAATTAATTAATGGTTTTGCCATTAACTTGTCAACGTAATATAGCGACGTGTTAAATAACTTACCATTACCTAAGAGCATCCTATCTACGTACTTTACCATTACCTACAAACGTAGTTTACATACATACGAAGATTTCATGCACGCGTCTCCTCAAAACATGTCGAAGAAAAAGCTACAAAAAAATCTTTAAGTTGTCTTCTGTTCATTATCTACGTAATTTAACGTTTCATTTGACTTTTTTTAGTTCGAGGTCAGATAGTTTGGATTTTTGCGTAAAAATTTTCTCCTTGCTTTCATGTTGATGTTTTGAAAGCAGTGAAAAAACATGGTGATTTTTTTATGGCCAAATCAGATTACTTTGAGTGATATGAATGGTGAATGACGACACGACAACTTCGATTCTCAAAATTTTAATACCGTTACGTCTGCCTGCATTTTTATGTATTTCTTAAGTTTGCTGACGATCAGTGATCACATCACCATCAGTAAGTAACTCGCTCAATAGTCAAACAAACATACAAACATGTGTACAAACAATGTCGGTATGTAGTAGGATCGGCGATTTAACCCGTTTTGCACTTCATTCATTCTTTTGTTGGCAAATGGTATTATCTTCATTTTTTGGTGCAAGATGCAAAATATTTTCGGCATCCCAAAAAGTCACCCAACACGTCCTAGAATGTTGTTACATGTTATACACTGCATTATTACAAGGACAAAACATGGGTTTGGCCAGAAAAAGATGAGAAAACATGAATTTGTGGAACTTTTTGCTTTGAAATTGTATTTATAACTTGAAGTTCTGTCTTGTTTTTTTTTTCACCATTCGACAGAAAAAGAGCATGCTCGATTGCACAACTTGAATTTTCTGTTCACACCTAATCAAGTAAAACTAGCTGTGTTTTATGTTATGTTTACAAAAAAATATCAATCAAAAGAAACCATTGGCAAACAAATTCAAGTTAGCTGTTTCAACGGCATAATTTATCTGATCTGCCTTCTTTAATTCAACGTCTTCCCTAAACATCACCTTTTTATGATGATAATGATGACGACGCTTTGCTTGTGTGAATGACATGAATTTGCTTGGCAGAGAAGCAAAATCTTTACTAGAGCAGTTGTAATTGAATTGCAAATTGTTCACATAACATTTACCTTTCTTTGTTTTGGGTGTGAGCTGTGCAACGGAGGACTAGCTCCTCATCATAATAGCGTTTTTGTCTTTGTCTAAAATATGCTGATGAGCTGCAAGCAGAATGCTTAGTCGATCGATGGAATTCGACAATTAAGTTGATGTGCGGTTTATCAACAACGAATTACTGTACAAAGTACATGAGAATCAGGCCAATTATAACCGGCTAGACTAACAAACTCGTAAGCGCCGTAAAATAAAATGACTTTCTCAACCCAACTAATAACCAATTAATACATGCAACAATCAAGCTTAACAATGACAAAACTATCCAATGGATTTTATTCAATGATAAGACTCTGTTGTTTGAGGAGAATCGAATATAGAAAGTCATGCATGACTTCCGGCCAAAACCACTTTTCTCCGATTGACTTGTTGATGCCCGATAATATTTTAATCTTTTAAAAAGAAATACATCGAATTGTACAAAATTTACCTATCATTCGTCAACAAATTCATGTAAGATCGGCTTAGCATTTTATTTGCAGCACATTTTCTTAAAAGCCTGTACTAATTTTCAATGTCCCGTGTGATCTACCATTTGACCAAGCAACGATCAAGGTAGTAATCGAGGCAATCCGTAGACTTGGACTAGTCTAATATAAAAATTGTTCAAGAAAGAGAGTCGATGTATTCAAAAATAATACAGAATTGTCACGAAATTATTCTTCCCCACTAATTGTGCGTTGTGCTGTATGTAAGTTGTAGTTTGTAAGTGAAGCAAAGATGAAACCTCCTTCTAACAACGAAGGAATTTTAGAATAGGCTCAACTTAGCATCACCCACAATGCAAAAAATTCTTGATAAAATGCATACGCATGGTAATTGCATGGTTTCACTACTCAAAGAAAGCTGAAAAAGGCGGAGTTCGAAAAGGAAGTAGAAAAAGAAAACAATATTTTATGTTCCATTAATTCCCAAGAAGATTTAGATGATTTGATATACCACACCACATTAACTTCATATAGTCAGACCTATTTCAAATATTTTTGTATGTAATTCGCATGGGAGTCGAAACAGTAAATGTTTATTAAAACAAGATGCTCATCGCATCATCGTCGAGATTTATTCAAATAAAATCGCAACCAACTTGGCTTTTTTGTACGGCTACTGGCTCACATATATGTGATCTTACTTCTATCTTACTTGATAAAGTGAAGTACATTAAGAAGACATTAGTTGTCTCTTGTAGCTTGAAACATCCGATTCATAAGATTCTCTATTAAAATGCATTATGAAATATGCACAAGTTTCAGCAGCTCAGTAGTGCACAACTTGAATTGACACTTTACATTTATGTACAACGACATTTAGTGGTACGACCGGAAGCATTAAGAAGAATCGACGAAAGGGTTAAATGACGGAACTGTAATCACTACTAAAAATGGCATCAAGATGCATTCGAGATGTAATTTGAGATAATGGTACTACTACAAACCATACAAAACGAATGAGTCAAGTCAAGTCTCACCTTTCCTCTCAACACACAAACCCGATTACATTGTTTTGCATTGTTAAAATTGGCTGCTTTTAATTGCACATTGTTTAGTTAGTTTTATATCGATTACATATTACATGCATGCTTTACAAGTCTAGGAGTGTCATGGAGTAATAAATTACATGTGCGTGTGCATTCTGTGCAGCCAATCTCCACTCTCCACACATTTGACTAACTATTAAGATCAGTCAGAGTACATCGTTCATTCTAAAAAAACATTGTCTTACTTTACCTTCTTACTTCCCAATTTATATCATTTTTACACACTAACATGTCTTAGTTTTACACATGCATTGTTTTGCATTATCTGTTGTACTATCCCAAGTCTCAAATTGTAAGAATCTTGGATTTATGCACATCAATACATGTTTTTACAACAAAGTAACATATTTTATTAGTGAGGAGGGAGGTGAGCTGCACCACGCCATGCACCATGCACCTAGTCACCAGTTAAAAGGGAACGAAATTATTTTCGGTATGCCTTAGCTTGAGCCGTGAGGCTCTACTTGTTTGTTGTAAAACTTCATCATAAAAAAACTTTCTGTCTTTTTCTGCGTCGTAAATACCTAGATTTGCTTGTACAGCACTAGAGCGCATTGGTTTTTGCTATAAAAGCAATTCGTTCTTGTTTAAAAAGGTGCACTTGTATAAAACGGCATCAGAGGAGCAGTTCAAATCAAAAGCGGAGACAAGGGATCAACATAGCAAGCAAGCTTTTCATAACATTTTATACAACAATACCAACTTGTAAATTCAATTCAACAACTATGATACGATACACGACCACGATGATGATGCTGATGATTTTACGTACAAGGCATTACATGTATCTTCTATCGCTTCAGGATGAGTTGAGCCGTTGAGTGATATGCAAAACTATATAAAGTTGGCTAGTAAAAAACACACGAAAAGTCAAAAACGGTAAGTTTGGTAGATTCTCTCGGCTGAGTGGAGAGTAAATGGTGAATGGAGATATGATATGTGCGCCACCTCAACATGAACCACATAAATACTGCTTTAACGTCACCGTCCACCGTAGCCATC
>JAQFZG010002752.1:0-15465 GCA_034695465.1 Entomobrya nicoleti | reverse complement strand
TACAGTAGAACAAATATAGTAGTTTTTTTAGTCAAAAAACATGCAGACAAGTCGAATAAGTACTAACTGTGTTGTAGAAAGTTGTACAACTATTTAAATACGTGGCCTAACTTGGTCTGACCTGGCTTGCGGCTTGACCTACATTGAGATTGGATGATAATTTTTAATGCGAAGTGGATCAAAAGACGTCTGGTTGGCTGAACTATAGATACTTTTTGATTTCTCATATAGGTATGTAATCAACAACCTATATAATGTTGTTAATATTTAACTATTTTTAAATTGTTTTTTTCCTTCGACATTATCCAATAAATAATAAAGATAAAAAGAAGTTATGGAATTCTTTAAGTTCTTACATAGCTTACAATGCGGATCATGCAATGGGTAAAACGGGATTCTGCTAAAAAAAATTGGGGAGTAGTTTCACCTCATGATTAGGAAAATCTTAATGTGTTTAAATTTAATCAAAATATATTATTTACGCTTAATATTGTTGCATCGTTAAAATTCCACTTAAATTAATAAACTTTCTATAAAATAAGGATATTGGGAAATAGTTTTTAAAGTATAAATATTAGATTAAAAAATTGGATTTAATTTGTGATTTTACTAAATAAGTAGTGTAATTTAGAATTGTGGTGTAAAGCCAGATCAAGGTTTATCAGTTAGTGTACTACAATAGCTAATGGCGATAGAAGTAAATCAACACATGGTCTTATGGCACATTACGAACTACGGACTCGCCAATTGGCGTCATTGCGAATACTGAAAAACCTTTTTTTTACTCAGCATTCCATTTTCGAAAATAATATTATAATATACTTGATCAGCATACAAAAAGGTTACTGCAAATATACTTTCCATGAGTCTACTGCTCCGACGTAGGGCGACTTGCATTGTAAGTTAAATATTTTGTTTTAAATAATGTCGTCAAAGATCAGATCAATAAGTGATATTCGACTAATATACTCAAGCAAATATTAAGTATTTTTTAAAGCATAAATAATTTATTTTGAACACGCGACCCATATTTGCTAACCAGTTTACACACGGTTTTTTTTGGTTAAGCTTAACAGTTTTTATTACACAAACGTAGCGTTAATATATGTTAGAATTGTAATATTAGCATAAAAGTCGAAATAAATTTAACTTGAACAAAAAATAGTTTAAAAATCTCGTTTCATTTCAATTAAATTCCGAATACGCTTTTATTGTTTAATTAAGGCTGTATCAGAAAAACCGCATTAGTGAGATTGGTCATCGTTACCTCAAGATAATTGATTGGTGTATCTTTATTTAAGGTAAACAGTACACCAGCTCTTATTGGGAGCATTCGATGTGACTTCCATCTCAAATAATAGTAATATTTCTTATTGTACTTATTAAATGTGTGATATGAGGACCTTTTGTACAAAACAAATTCCATACTTTTCTCACATATTTCCACTGCTTTCGGTAACACCAAACATACAAATGCACTTGTAAGAATGGCCAATACATAGAAAAATATTACTAGATAGTTGGGAAGCACAGGGCCACATTTCAGTGCAATCCACCAATATGATATTATGATAACTTGGCCACAGCTGAACAAAATGGCTACAAAAATTCGAATAAAGCAATCGCTCGAAATTACTAAAATCCGAAGTTTTCCATACAAATCGATGCACCTTCTTTCTGAGTCGCAAGACAATTTATGGAAGCACTTCATGCATTCCAGCAATGTTCTGAAGCCACTTATTGTTAAAAATGCAATAACTGTAAAAAATCGCTGAAATTCAAAGTTACATACAAATCCGAGAAACAATCGTAACAGAGGAACTCCAATAATTAGAGAAAGGCTACGGTAATATGGTGATGGTAAAATGACTTCAAACAGGAAGAAGGGTGGGTCCAATTCGAGTAGAATTCCTACTAATGGAAACAATACAATCCATGGTGCTAAAACTACGTGAATAGTAATTAGCAGTATTCCAGGCCAATCAAGTGACTTGTTTCTTCGAAATTTACAGTCTAAAAATTAAATTACAGCGGTATAATTATTTTGATTTAAAGAAATTTCAACAAACAAATAATTCTAAACTTACGATTTTGTTCAAATTTAAACAGTTGGTTTAACAACGTTTCAATTTCTGTTGACCTGTAGTACGTCAGATAAGTGCCAAACTCCAGAATGCTTGCAGATCCGAGATACACACATGCAATAATTGACACAATACCTTTTATATTTGATGATAATGGACAGAATAATTTGTGCAGTGGTAAAAATACGCAACATCCGGAACCAAGTGTGGTTGTAAAAATTACTAGAACAGTGAGAAATGGTATGTACTTGAATTTGAAAACGGATAGAAATTTAACAGATATTTTGTGATTCTCAATAATAATATCAACTGGATACGGGTACGCATTTCGATAAATAACTTTGTGTAGTTTGTAAGCCTTTTCGACAAGCGGAGTGCCTATAGAGTTTACATTCTGCATTGTTTTTGCTTTAGGTCTCAGAATCATAACTTGCGAAATGAGTTTTCAGAAAACAAATTACTGTTTTAGTTTCTTTCAGGAGTAATGAAATACAATAAACACTCCATTATTGAATAAATATTAACCTTGGCTTTCATTTCCTACGGTTAAATTCCATTTAAAAAACCATGTAGAACTTAAATTAGTTTTTTTCCCATGTAAAAGGCAAAGTTTGCATTTATATTCTATTAATCCTTAATTACTTAGAATTTGCGCTTTTTAGATAACATACGGTTGAACGCAATTCGTAAGCTCTTTGAACAAGTGGGTAGCAAAAGAGTTGTAATATTTTGATGTTTGTAGTTAAAATTATGATGCGAATTGTAGTATATGCAGAGCAAGCAATACTGGCCAGTTCCAGTATAAAAAGCTGTTGCTATTAATTAGACCCGGTGGTGCTATCTGTAGCACGCTCGACATGTCATTGGGAAGATTTAGGGTTGGATCCAGGCTGTATCACTTATTTTTTACTCACAACTCCAAGTTATAATAAGTATACTTAAATATACTTGTATGTACTTCAATACATATAAGAAACAACTCTAAGCTATACAAAAAACCCATTTCACATATCTTACACAAATAAAATTAGGAAACGTTACGTTGATATTAAAGAGTCAGAAAACTTAAATTAACTTAAACTTATTCATTAAATCAATTAACCCCAATAAGAATAGTCTTGTATTTACTCCCTATAACTGTATTTTAGCCAACTCGATCGCAACAACAGCTAGTACCAGTACGACTAGAGCTTATCACCTAGGCTTGCCAGTCTCGAGGAACGTCACCGTTTTGTGGGAAATAAAGAGTGAGTCCTGACTCATGGCAGCTCATTTATTTATACCTACTCACTAGACATACACATAGGTAAATACCAGACAGACATAAGACAGTAACCCGGATATTATAATTAAAGTTCATTGCCATCTATGGTAATCATTACAGTATTTAATGAGTGAACAAGCATAACACTGGTTTTCATTGCTAAATTATTAGTTCTGAGACAGGAACTAAAAGAATAATAGCTTCTTGTAGAGTTTGCTTTATATGAGTACTATATGGAATAAGGAAGCTGAAGTCTATTTAAATTTAATTTCACTTTTGTATTCATAGCCTACAATGATGAATTTTTAAAAATCATGTAGAAATAAAATTGAATATTTTTTCAATTTTAAGTGATACACTTTTAAACCCGTTTCCAGTATATTTATTCAATACAATCACGTTAATACAAATTAATTTTTATGTATTGGTAAATGGTTAGATTTTTTTAAATTAACTATTAAGTTTACAAAAATGATCCTTTTAGGTTTATGAATTCTTTGACAGATGTTCTTGGATACCTTGTTACGTAAATTTTGTCCCAATATTCACTCAAGCCAGTCTCCTACCATGCTGCCAATCCAGTTCAAGCAACGTTTTGAAATGACTTTGCTTTCATTTCACGTGATCACTAAGTGCTTACGAAACATGTAAAGCAGACAACCATGACCTCAAAATGGAGATGTAATTTTTTCGGGCTCGTTACCCGTCTAAATGTCATATAGCATTTCAGAGATAACTTGATATGCTCCATGTGTATTTTATTGGAAATGTTCCATTTCTGTTCTAATTATATACGCCCAGTTTGAAAAAAATACTGACTATTTGCAGTTTGCTCAATGATATAAGAAACCGTTAGGTAAGCAAGCCGTACTGGACGAACCGATATTTTAAACTTGTTTTCAAATAAACCAGCAAATATATCAATGGGTTCACGGATGGAATCATAGTCAACATTGACATATTACAAATGACTTTGTACGAATTTCTTAAATAAAGTAGTGATAACGGAATATAAAAATACATTAAATGAAAAGAAGTGTTGGTTCTCAAGACGGCAGTTTAAAAAAATGCCGGACGACCATTCTGAAAATGAGGTGAGCAATATAATAAGTCTAGCTTTAATTTATGCGTTTAGGATTTAGCAAACACTCAATGTTTACATCAATTTTGTTAAATAAACCTGTTGTACTCTGTAATCTTACAATTATGTAAAATTATGAACGAATATTCATATCGTATGATCAAGTTTGATATCTCATCTTGTGTACGTGCACACCTTGTAGTTGTAAACATCCCAATAAAACTGTACATAGTAACTTAAAGGCGAAGAATCAAGTGTGATCACTTCACATTATTGATTAGGTTGTATGCATCATCTTCATGACAAATGCACCACAATACCCTTTTAACATTGTGGCCTAAACGGGGATTTAAAAATAAGTACGTTTATATTTTGTTTATTTTTTCAAATATAAATTTAGGTAATTATTTTAAGTGTGGATTAATTACTTAATCCTTATCGTTTGCTTGGTGATATAATACAATAATATTAGCTTTATTTAGGGTATCTTTCAAAGAAATTTAATTTCCACTCTAACTCCACAAATTATGTTCCAAGCCAAGTTGACATGCCAAAAAGTAAATGCTTTCATGGGTAAATTAAGCAAGTCATGCCTAACCAGTACATATGTGAAGTATGATGGAAATCAGAGAATAATAACTTTAAAAATCGGTAACATTTATAAACCCAATGAGAGTATGTCCGGAAAAAAGCGGCACGGGTTAATTTTATTTAAAACCAAACCAAGTTTAAAACAAATGTTTTTCTCGTAGGGTTTAAAATAAAATAAAACGAATACATATATTTTAGTTTTAAAATGGAATAAAGTTTTATGCCAAACAGTTGATTTAAATATATAGACATATAACTAAAGTTGCAGTAAACTTGATCTTATCGATCTACTAAAGTCGATAACGGTATGCTCATGGCTGTATTAAAAATACCGCATTGGTAAGATTAGTCATCGTAACCTCAAGGTACTTTGTCGGGGTTTCCTTATTTAGAGTAAACTGTGCACCAAATCTTACCCGAAGCATTCGATGTGATCTCCAACTAACATAATAATAGTAGTTCTTATTATACCTATTGAATGTGTGATATGTCGACCTTTTGTGCAAAACGAACTCCAAACTTTTTTCCCTATTTCCACTGCTTGAGGTAACAACAAAACTACAAATGCACTTGTGAGAATGGCTAATAAATAGAAAAATACTATTAAATAGTTGGGAAGTGCATCTCCACATTTCATTGCAATCCACCAAAATGATATTAAGACAATCTGACCACATGTGAGCAAAAGGGCGGCGAAGTGTCGAACAAAGTAGTCGGCTGAATTTACTAAAACCCGAAGTTTGTAATATAAATCGATGCAGTTCCTTTCAGAGTTTTTTGGTATGTTAGCCAAGCCTTTTAAGCATTCTAGCAATGTTTTAACGCTACTTAGTGTTAGAAATAACATAACAGTAAAGAAACGCTGAAATTCAAAAACGCATACAAATCCAAAAAAAAATCGTAAAAGGGGGATTCCAATAATTAGAGGTAAACTACGGTAATATGGCGATGGTAGGACGTGTTCGAAGACGAAGTAGAATGGGTCCAATTCGAGTAGTATTCCAACTCCAGAAAGCATCACAGCGGATGGTGCTAGAACTATGTGAATAGCAATCAGCAGTATTCCAGGCCAATCAATTGATTTGTTCTTTCGAAATCGGCAGTCTAAAAATTTTTTAGCAACGATAATTATTTAATTTGATTTTAATGAAATATTTTAATTTTTGGCTTACTGTTTTGTTCAAATTGAAACAGTTGGTTCATCAAAGTTTCCACTTCGGTTGCCTTGCAATAGGGAAGGTAAGTGCCAAACTGAAGAATTCCTGCAGATCCCAGAAATATGCAAGCAATAATTGGTAGAATGTCCTTTATATTTGATGATGATGGACAGAAAAACTTGTAAAGTAGTAAAAATACACAGCACGAAAAACCGAAACTAAATGTAATAACTAGTAAGCCGATGAGAAATGGGATGAATTTGAATTTGAAAACGGTTAGAAACTCAACAAAAATAGTGTGGTCTTTAATAATGATATCAACTGGGTATGCAGCATACGCATTTCGAAAAATAATTTTGTGCAATTTGTAAGCTTTTTGGACAAGAGGGGTGGCAATTGTGTTTTTGTTCTTCATTTTAAAGTTTTTACACAGGGATTTAAGACGAAGTGAGATTCTTGGGTTCTGGGTTTGTTATGAGTGTTTTAGGGAAACTGGACACTTCAATAAGCTATCATTAAGTATTTATTTGTTATTCGTGGCCTACAACCAACCTACGTTTTTTTCTTGTATATTTTTAAATATCTTGTAGAATTAAAATTGTTTTTTTGGGGCAAGGTATGTGTAATAATTCGTTTTTAATATATATTTTATTATTCCAAAAGTATTACCCTGTTTTCAGTTTTAAATGTTTAAAAATACTGGAAATTAGCTTGCATGTTTTTATATGTTGTAAAGGTAGTCCCATATATAGTCCATAATAATATTTTTTAATAGAAAACATGTTTTACATAAAACCAGGATATTTTTTAGTTTGAAGAGGACATTGGTGAAATAAATATTATTTTATTCCGAACATTCTAAAATTATATATTCTTCTTCAAGTAGTAACATATATATATATATATATATATATATATACGTATGACAATAATAGGGTACTTTTTAAAAGTAAGTCAGATGTAGAATTAAAATTGTTTTTTGGAGCAATAATGTATGTATTATAGTTCGTTTTTAGTATATATTCTTGTATCTACGGCTTGAGATAGATTAATGTTTGATTCCAATTTAAAATGAGAGTAATCTGAATACTATTTGTTATCTCTTCTTTTTCATGGACTTATGTCCAAAGGTCAATGTTCAGTTTATGTTATAATTAGCATTTAGTATCGATCAGCTTATCTGATCGATATTTCTTTTGTTTTCTTTCTCGATGAAAGCTATTTTTAGACCTTTCACTTCCTATTTTTGTTTTGAAATGTTTTTGGAGATTTGGAAGTAGTATAAATACCACCTGCAATTTTGTAAAAGTGATCATCTTGGTTAACAAGTTTGACGAAAGCAACATCTTAGCTAGATGCTTGCTCTTTGACAGTGACTTATCAAGGCACCGATAAGTTACCAGAAATAAAGTTTTAAAGTTTGATAGGAATTTTGTTTGTTTGTGTTTTATGAAATCATTTTATTTATCATAATCGTGTATTTGCTATTGAAGGTGTGAATTCAATTCTATTGTTCCAAAAGTATTTCCTTGTATTTTGTTTTAAATGTTAAAAAATATACCCGAAATTAGCTTGTATTTTTAATATAAAAATATGTTCCAAGAATTGTCCCACATAATATAGTATAAAATAATATTTTAAAATAAAAATCGTGTTTTTTAACGTAATTTATGTATATATTAAAAAATATATTTTTGAAATAATAGCGAATAAAAACAGGTCATTGGTGAAACAAATAATCAAATAAAATCGACGTTCTTAAGCTTATCAAAAAATCAATAGTTTATTCTCCCTAAGTGAAAATTTAAGAAAATCACCGCTAAATGCTATATTCTTTCGATTGGTCAAGTGAAAGTGAGATGTCAATTTTCAACGTAACAAGATATTTATGGATGCTCATTTTCACGAATTTTAGCATTTCGTTTTTGACTTACAGATGTTAGACCGTTTGGTTACATTAAGCTATTAGGCATTTTAGCCAAACAACTCATATGCCATTTTGTGTTTGCTTCTTAGAGACTGGGTTTGTTATGAGAACCTTATGGCATCAGGAAACTCAATATATATGCTATATACTCCAAAAAGATTCCTATAACTTTTATTACGGTGTGAATTTACGGATTCACCAGCAAAATCGCTTTGGTTATGTTTGCAATTAAATTATCCAAGAAAAACATTGGCATATCTTTAGTCAAAGCAAATTGTATGCCAACTCTAATTGGCAGCATGCACTGTGCTCTCCATCGAAGAAAATAGTAATACTTTTTGTTACACTTGTTAAAGCTCTGATGTTGCGATTGTTTAAGTAAAACGAAAGCCTTACTTTTCTCACTTATTTCAACACAACGCGGCAACATAAATGTAACACAAAATGTAAATATTACTGTGACCACACACATGGCAATATGAAATATTACTGGAAGTGTATCCCAACACTTAAACATCATCCAGCATGAAGCACTTAAGACAAACTGGCTACTACACATAATTAAAAACAAAGTGTTATGAATAAAATTGTCACCAATTTTTAAGGTAACACATAGCTGGGTGTATATTTTAAGCGTTGTTCGCTCCAATCATTTGTAAGAATGGCTAATGAGTGGCTGTAAACATGTATGCATTGTGTGTACACCGAAAATTAGTATAAATAAATTAACGGAAGCAAATTCAAAAACGCAACTAGTGCTTAAAAATATTCGCAGGAAAATAATTACCAAAATTGTAGAAATATTAAGGTCGTATAAGGGAGAAAAAATATATTCGAAAATGAAAAAGAACGGGTCCAGGTCTATAAATATAACTGTTATTAAAAATAGAGGTTGCAAAACGACGACAATGATATGGAAAGCAATCAACGACAGTCCTGACCAGTCATTGGATTTGGATTTTTTGCTTGTTAAGCTGTAATCTGAAAAAATAACAATAGATTTAAGCATTATAAATTGAACAAATGCATAATTAAGTTTTTTGAAAGAACTTACGAGATCTTTCTAAGGCAAACAGTCCATTTAGCATTGTTTCGATTTCAGGCGCCATAATATAGAGCAAATATAACATAAGCTCTAGGAAGACGTTTGTTGCTAGAAAAATGCACAAAACGATTGCTTTAACATTTACCTGTGTGGTTGGACGATAGGATTTAAGAAAAACTATAAAACGACAAGATCCAGATCCGATAATGACTGAAATAATAACCAGAGCCACAAAGAATGAAATATATTTTAATTGAAAGAAGGGATCGATTTTGAGTTAAATCTGGCCGTTGGAAATTTGAAGTTTTAAGGGAATTAGGTACATTCGAAGAAATATTATTTGATAAAGCTTTAAAGCTTTGATTACTAGTGGTGTGGCAATTGTGTTTAGATTTAATGCTTGTTTGCTTTGATTTGATTTAGTCTTGATGATGCCACAAGATTTGAACAATTGTGTAACTTGTACTAAAGCAGAACACGTAGAAACTCAGACTGACTGATTGATAGCATGTGAGACAGTATGGCTGTGTGACTTTAGACACCAATAAAATAAATAGTTAACAAATTATGGGTTGTTTTTTCCGTATGGATTTTAGTCAAAGACTTGTTTTCTCGAATTAATAATAAAAATTGTAGAAAAAACAAAAAATATTTTTAATAGCTTATTTACTGCATAGCATATGAATTATTCTATTGTTTTGATATACCTAACTCCGGAAAAACAAAACACTAAAGTATTATCAATATTGTCTTGTTTGTCAAGAATGATAAATGAACGACACTTATGTGTAAAATATTATCATCGAGTTTAAATATAAAAAATAGAAATACAATCAAGTAGTCGTACACGATAGATAGCCCCAAATATAATTTTTAATCATCTGTTCTTTTATTTTGAATATATGTACACATTCAGTTTATTATTTTTAACAACGAAAATTATATTGGGCGATTAGTAACTTATCCATGAATAAACACAATATAAAGCTGAGCTGCTTAACTGAGAAAAGTGCAACTAAAGATTAGTTTCCACTTTTTAGCTAAACTAAGATATTTAAAGAAATATTTGTAGAGATGCGGCGAGTGTTAAAAAGAAGAATAATACTTTATTCGCTCAACGTTTCGATTTTTTCTAAAATCCTCATCATTAGCAATGAGACAAAAGAGCTTTGAAGCCCACAATGAACATAATTTTGAAAATTTGATAAGATAATTTAATATTTTTGTCTGTAATATTTTTGAAATGGCCAATAATTTTGAAGAAAAACGTTCTAGAGCTCATTGTGTAGGGCAAATAGATATGCGCTCCAAATAAAGCTGTAGGCATAGTTATGCTGTCAAAGAGTTTTATACGTGGGGCCATTATATCTGCTTTGCCCTTGTACAATAATTTTCTATCCTACTTATTGCAGCTATTCCTTTCTTTTTCAAGTCAATCGCTGTATTTGTTGGCAGGATATTTAAAAAAATTAAACCCCTAAATACGTATATTCATGCACTATTTCCAACTCTTTTCCTCCTAAACTAAAGCTTTCTTTCTTTTTTCTCTGTCTTCTTCCGAAGCGCATTACTTTTGTTTTACCAATTTTAACCCATGGCCCTAATTTGTCAAAATATTTCCATAGTTCGTCTAACTTTCTTTGGAGTGAACCCGAGCCAGGAGCTAGTACCACAATGTCATCTACAAATTGGTTATTATGTAACTCTGTATTTTGCACCTTTATTCCGGCAATGTCCCACTTTTCAATTTTTTTGTCCACGTCCGACATGGACAGATTAAAGAGCAGTGGGCTAAGCGGGTATATCAAATGAAAAAATAACTAGCGATCAGTTTACGAAAACATTCTATTAATTAACTAATTTAGATATTTGGCCAAGTTTACTGTAGCAATCGTTCACTCGGTCGATCGTTTTTAATCCCTTAGGCTAAGCTTTTAAAAGGTAAAAATGGGGAAAAATACAAACCGAAAAATGCTAAAGCTTCATTCATCGATCAGTGATTTGTCTTTCTGCTGCTACAATGCCTAACTGCTTTATTTTTGCATGAATAGCAGTGATATTCTTTAAGCTACCTTGTCTAAACATCAACTAAATAACTCATCCAACAATACAGAAACTCAAATGCATCAGCATAACTTGTCGGTAAAACTTGGTTGACAGTTTCCGAATTACAACATAGTGGCTGCTTAATTAGCCTGACTATTCAATAAACAGCTAACAATGAGTAAGCGATTTAACTGATTGAAATTTAGCGTTTTACTATTTCGTCATCGAATTTTTACACGAAGAGATCATTTTGTGTGTTATTTGTTATCAAATTTTGTATCTGTGTATTCGTCAAACTTGATCGTGTCATATTTAGAATCATTCAGCTGTGCACTATAAACTAGATTGAAAAAAGACAATAAGAAGCTTAGTTTTATCAGTTGTAGAGTTGACTTCGTATCCTAACTCAATCAAAATAAAATAAATGTTGTACATGGTATATTACACACATATTATGCATATGTAAAATGTATCCAAATTTTAATTGGGTTGGTGTCGGTAGTGCATTCAAAAAAACGTATCACTAATCCGTTTTAACCTTTTTGTGAGAACAAAGGAAACGTCTGATCGCTCTTTTCCACTGAACCCTTTTTCCTGATCGCTGTTTTACCCCGATTGGTGTTTTCCACATAATCAGATAATAGGCAAAAGGCTTGCCAAGTATAATTTTTTTTAAATACCTACTTTTAACAATAAGTATAAAAGCTATTTCTTCAGTGTAAAATCTATCATATAGAAGAATATATTTGCCAAGTATTATGCTTACAAGTTAGTTTTATAATCTAAGAATTTTAAAGAAATTTTGTCAATTTAATATGCTTAGATATGATCTTCGTAAAATGGTTTTACAAAACCTGATTATAAGTTTAAAAGATTGATTAAAATTCAATTTATTTGTATTGTTTTCTCTGACAAAATAACAAGCATTGAGAATATGTTTTCCGAAATTAACATCATGTTTTGTTTTAAAACCATAACAAATTTAAAAAAATGATTTAGGTAAATTTTTAATAAAAACCAAACCGAGTTAAAAAAATATTCGAACTTTAAAATGAAGCAATATATTATATTATTAAATCGATTTAAATATACAGACATACCATAATACACTATATTATATTTTTCTATCTAGTATTCAAAAATGGACAAGCTCAATCCCCTAACTTACATGAAAAACATATCCGTAAAACCAAGATATTATTAATTGACCTCATATTAAAGTTGACTAATAAAAGTTCATGGCTGTATTAGAAAAACCGCATTAGTAAGGTTAGTCATCATAACCTCAAGGTATTTAGTCGGTGTGTTCTTATTTAAAGTAAACTGTGCACCAAATCTTACCCGAAGCATTCGATGTGATCTCCAGCTTACATAATAATAGTAGTTCTTGTTATACCTATTGAATGTGTGATATGTCGACCTTTTGTGCAAAACAAACTCCAAACTTTTTTCAGCTATCTCCACTGCTTGTGGCAATATCAAAACTATAAATGCACTTGTGAGAATGACCAATAAATAGAAAAAATACTATTAGATAGCTGGGAATGACATTTCCACATTTCATTGCGATCCACCAAAATGATGTTACGACAATTTATGGAAAGCATAAGGCAACATAAATCTTGGGATGGTTTATTAAGAGAGATAATTTTCGATATTGCACTTTAAAGCTATTTAATGAGACAAGTATTACATATGGTTTTATTCACGAAAATTTAACCAGAATTTAATACAAACATTTTTCGAACGAAATATTGCAAAATGTGTTTAAAAGTAGCAGGAAAACATTTATTGTAAGTTTTAATATAGTATATTACTTTGACTGTGTTTTTTTGGCAGCACTTTAAAATATCGAGAGGGAAAATTATTTCTGAAGGTAAGGCTGAATATTCACAATTTATCCTTTTTAACGTGATGTGTAACAATATCTGTTTTAAGTATGAGATGCCATTGTCTTATTAAGTTTGCATTCCTTGGTACAATTCTTGTCGCTCCTGGATTTTAAGTTTTTAGACCATCCAATTGATAGGAATACCTGGTAATTATCATATTTAAAAAAAAAATAAGGATGAACTTGATGACAGTTTAAAATACGCTTTTACTCACCACCAAAATAAGATATACAAAAACTCCGAAACGTTGCATGATTGCAAAAAATTCCAACCCTTTTCAGTTTATAAATGGAAGAAAAAACTTGTTATAGTATTCTGTAACGTACTGGTGTAAGCGATTCTCAGACAGCCATTGTAATGAGTGTCCCAATGAGTCCCATATACTGTATATAAAAGAAATGATCGATAATTTATTGCCCATTGTTCCATTAGCATCTTCGTTTCCTCATATATATTTTTAATAGTCAATT
The DNA here is from genome assembly GCA_034695465.1 of Entomobrya nicoleti. Classification (NCBI taxonomy): domain Eukaryota; kingdom Metazoa; phylum Arthropoda; class Collembola; order Entomobryomorpha; family Entomobryidae; genus Entomobrya; species Entomobrya nicoleti. The sequence goes on along the minus strand of JAQFZG010002752.1, from coordinate 1,908 downwards.
ATTCTCAATCCTATGAACGTAATTTAATGTTCAGAATGTCTGCTTACTTACACTTAATGAGATTTTAAATGTAATCACAAAAATTCCTGCCACTCCAATCCCAATCGATTTCCTGAAAATCACGTCATGAATATAATCAAGCAAAATTGCTGTTCCTGGTCGTCCCTGACGTGGACTTGTATTGGCTCGAGATGATATTTCATCTGATATCTGATTTATCTGCGAATCATAAGATGTTCATCAACGCAACTAGAGAATCAGATACACAATAAAAAATAAAACGAGTAATTATATAACATACTCTTATAGATGCGAATGAAGCCATAAATAATCCGACAAATATAGCCCCATTCCTGAATAGTAGCGACAAATATACTGATGAGCCACCATAGAAAATCAGTAGCATCATTTCTGCAGTTTCAGTGGCATTATAAAGTAAATAGCCTACTAAAGCTTCTCCAATAAAATGAGAAAGGCCCTTTGCCATATTTTCGATGACAGCAATGTCATTTGAAGTCACATGGGAAAACGTATTGTTGGGATCACGTACTTGGGTTCCTTCAATGTCGAATGTAGCGTAAAGTAAGGTTGCACACGAAATAAGTATCCCAAGACAAACAACTATTTCTGTGAAAATTTGATGCGCTGTCACAACAAAGCCAATTCCTCCCCAAAAAGTTTTTTCAATGGAAATAGATGAATGGGTGCAGTTTTTGGACATTGTCACATAAATTCTACCAAAACATTCGAGTCGTTCTAATATCTGTGGAGTATTTACGTCCACAAAACCAAATTTAAGCTCGGTTTGGAACCAGATGAACAGGAACAAGTTGGATATGGCAAAACTTGATAATAGTACCATGCAGATTGCCGCTTTCTAAACACAAAATTAGTATATTTGGGTTAATTAGTGTAATTAATTAGCAGAAACTGAGAACAGAGTATGATTACTCACGAAAGTTGTCATTCTTCCATGAGGAAATAATATCAGCATGTCATTCACGTTTCTCAGGTACTTCGATTTCATAACAGCAATCAAAGAGGAAGAAATTCGAAATAACGCGAATGCTGCATGAGTCGCTAAAAACAAATATGAACTTCCTTCTCGTTCCCCATCCAAGATCAATGAAATTTTGGGTAGAATGTTCACAATCTCAATCACATTTAACAACACACTTACCATCCAAAGCAGCTAATATTTAAAAAACAAATACGAAATGTGTTGGTTTTGTTAGACGGAGTATAAAATAAATAAACTTTTTTATGCCCAAAACTTACTTTAGTTACCATATTACTTTTAGTTGTTGTCATTCTGTTGTCGTTCGAAATCCAGTAGGGAACCGCTCCACAAATCATTGCAAACCAGCACCAAACTTCCAGAATAGTCCAGCCTTTTTCAGATCCCTCTTCTCGTATACCTAAACTTCTATCATCGTCTAAATTCATTTCGACCACGACTGAATTATCCCGGGATCCCTGCTTACTTGAAACTGGGCTTTGAGAGCTATTGTTAGACATGTTATCATGATTGTCAAGTTTGTTTGGTCCGTTATCGTCTTCGTCATCCAGATCAATATCGCTCCAAATACTCTGAATACTCCTATCGTCATTGTTCGACTTATCGTCTGGCAAAACGATACTATCATCGAAATGATTATTTTCTCCAGAAATAGATGGACCATTCAAATCTTTGTCAATTTCTTTTACATCCATGTCACTTGAATTTTTGCCGTCAGTTGCTTCGTCCTCAATATTTATATACTCATTTGACCTATTTTCCTCCTTATCGTTATCACGATCCAACTCTGTTTCCTCTAAAGACTTGTGATTGCCATCGTAAAATTCATCGTTAGAAGCATCCCTATCATCAACTGTTCTGTGTTCCTCAAAAGACGATTCATCATTCAA
>JAQFZG010002751.1:0-15474 GCA_034695465.1 Entomobrya nicoleti | reverse complement strand
CTACGTGCCTATATAGACACGTAGAGGCCATTTTTCACGTGTCTATATAGACACGCTACGTGTCTATATAGACACGTAGCGTGTCTATATAGACACGTGGTACTGGACTGAAAGTTGTAGTATGTGGTGTCTGGTGTGAGATATAGAATGAAGTATGTAGTAGGAGCAAGAAAGCAAAACCATTTGACAGATTTTAAAATGCCATAGTTAATGTTACCTCCATTTTGGGTAAAATAGTAAAATCATGATTTTCTCCCTCAACACTTTGTCGACTAAAGTACATCATAAATAAATTGATCATCATTTGATGTGCTGTGTGGCATAAGCTGTGTCAAATAACGATCGGTGATTTTAGATATTTTTACTATGATCAATTGTATATTTCAAAAGATGCTATTACGTAACTACTTATGCATAGTACAAATAATAATAAGTTACATATAACCTGAGCTGCATACCACATTATAAAGTGGAGTACGGATAATTATATGTTCTCGGAGATCATAGTCAGCATTTAGTTCTACATATAATTGAATTAGTTTTTAAAACTAATTCATTTTTTTGTAAAATTTATGGTAAAATCTCAATTGTTCCCCAATCAGAATAAATTAAAGTTTATCCATTCATATTACGAGTATTTGTAGAATTAATAAATGCATGATCTCCGAGAACTTAAAATTATCTGTATTCTGTACACTTTAGGATGTTATATGCAGCTCAAGGTTATATTGTGTGACTCAATACTTTTTACTATGCACTGATAGTTTTGTACGTAGTACTGGTAAGCATTTATCTTTTGAAATATATAATTGATCGTAGTAAAAATCGCTCAGATGAATGGAAGATGTTTCAAGTGAAGAAGATGATGATGACGATTAATATATATATGACATTATAAAGTGTTGGAGTCAATCATGTTACTATCATTTTACCCAAGGAAGTTCAAGAGATTTGGAAGAAGGAAAGTCCATGTTGAAGGTCCTTCCATGGTTCTATATCTCTTGGACTTCCTTGATTTTACCCACTAAATACCTAAAGTAAAGGTGACCCTACTGAATAGCTTTTTATTACTTGCTAAATGTTTGTGCTTCCCTGGACATACTATATCTCATACACAACAACTTCGTCTTTTTGACCATATATATCCTCATCTGCTTTGTTTTTAGGATTACATTTATGAAAAGGAGATAACCCATAAGATCATTTTTACCTCCAATCTAAAAGGAATATTATTACTTGTTGGCTCAGTCATTGTAACACGTTCTCCTAAACATTTTTATAATAAAATTTATAACACCATGAAAAAATCCCGAAAAATATCTCGGATTCAACTTCAATATCATCATGGCTAATGGCAGTCGTGAAGGGGATTTTTAACTATGCGTTGTTAAGTACTTAGCAGTTGGTTACCTTATGATTATTGAAGTACACAACAGTTATAATTATAATTTTTCCGAAGTGGGGAAGAGGTTAACAGGCTAATCATGGGACATAAATCTAAAATATTTTTATTCTGTACAAATATATTGTAGAAAACCCTTCAAAATTCCTTTTGTGACAACTCAGCAGGTTCAACCGTACAACTGGGTTATATTTCTTGCTTTGTAAGATTTTATCCCTTTGATCTCATCTCAACTTTCTCTTATACCTTATGTATAGATGAAAACTTATTTGAAAACTTTTGAATGTTTTTTTTTATCAACAGCACACTTTTGGTCATCAATTTTTCGTGCGCAAGATGTATGAATGTTGGCCGACGTTTTCCACTGAATGTTTTACTTTTCGTTTTGAATGTATAATACATCTGCATATTATATTCTACCTAATTTAATATATGCTTATTTTTGCGACAATTAAAGTTTCACTGTTTTAAATATAGACGCTATGCCTGGCAGTCGTTTTCTCCGGATTGGTAACCTTTGGATGTTTTCAACCTTATCGCTACATGATTTTTCTGTTTGTGACAACCGTTGGCTTTCTCTGCTTGGGAATTTGCGTACTTACTGCTGTCTTTGATGTAATAACTTTTCACAAACATTTTAATATAATGATTTGATATAAAATACAATAATACGATAAAAAATATAAAAGGGTAACATACGTAAATACTTTAATACTATAATATAATATTTATTTAGGTCGAAGCAACTGAACGTGGAATATTCGCTGGACTCTTCGTGTACTTTTTATTCCTATTTGGTTTCGCTCATTTCGTGTACGTATCGTCTCTTGGAAGCACAAGTTCTTATCATATTGAATATGACACTTTCTTAAAGCACGTTGCGGTCGGTGGCGGTGTAGGACTATTCATAAACATGGTAAATATTTTTTTAAATCATTTTTACTAGGAACTTGAATCACCATTTTAAATTAAAATATTTTTATGCAGGTCCAGCTATGGTACGTGCAAGAGATGGTCCTTGGACGAGTTCTCTCTCTTCACGAATTTGAGTTTGTTTATGTTTCATTACTCATCTAAATGACGAAAAGTCATTTGCACAACAATGAAACTGTGGTTCTACTCAATTAGAAGAGCTATAACTGATCTGAGGTTAACATTATAACGGTTTTGAATTTTAAAACCCTAAGTTTTTGTAGACTTATATAATCGTTGGTTGGTAGACTGATGGATTGGATAGGATGGAGTAGAACTATTTGGATTAATCAACATTCAAACATCACTAACTTAGACGAATAATTTCTAATCGTACGATTTTCTTGGCATATCAAGTTTCCCAATTTACTACTCGTTACGTAGTATTAACAAAACTTAATCTACAGCAATAACTGCAAACAGTTCATATTATCAACACTAATGTATTTCATACCACAATTGTAGGTGTCTTTTACATTCATTCGTCTTTATACTCATTAGTACAAACTCATTTTAAGAAACGAACACCCAAATCCAGGGTATTCGTGGAAATTAATATCTTCCGATTGGTGGCAATTTTTAAACTTAATAATTACTGTGTCAAATAAAAATCATGAGAATGATTTATGTGACTAGGCGTGTACAATAGTCTTTAGGGATTCTAGTAGTAATAAAATGATTATACGGGACTTATTCAAACTTATATGGGTTTGTGTGTAGTGTGTACATGTAATATATGTATTATAAGACTAAAGAACGTACATTTCTTGTTATTCATTGCCAATCGTTTATGGTGCAAGTATTCATGTTTAGGTACGCTTATTGTAAAATATAAACGAACTCATTTTAAACCCCGAGAGTCGGGTCGAGACTAATTTAATTTTTCTTGCCTGTAGCTGTCATGCAATGCAGATATTTAAACGTTGTAGATTTTAATAGAATGTGCCAATGTATGTGATACATGCTCTCATTTTATTATTTACACTTCCATATTTGCTGAATTTGTTTTCACTCATTTCCCTGCTTGTAGTAAATAACCGTGATACAATTAAAATAAACAAAATGCATATATTTCTTTGACGTTTTCTTAACGGATTGGTTGGCTAGAGTTAATTCAATATAATTTTCTTATCCCAAACTAGAGTCGAAATAGAAAATGTTTGAATGTAAAATGTTAAAAATTAAATTATATGTCAGTTGTTGACAATAAATGTTATATTACTGTGTTTCATATATTATTATTGCATTTACTCTCTTATGAATCATTCTTGCAACAATGACACATTTCTTTAAGCATGGTGTAAGCTTTAAATGCATTAATTGAGAGTTGGTGAATTTGAAAAATTACTGAGAAATAATGTAACATATTATTTCTAGATGCCAATGGCTTTCATTTGATATTTTAATACTAACTATGCAGCACATTTCTTAAAATTTGCGAAATCGATTTCTAAAAAGTTGTGTATGTAGCTTCGTCGAACGAACTTGCACATATATTATTGGAAGCGAAAACTAAATTACTTTGATACACGAATACTATGAAAGAGTCACGGAATATATCATTACTTTTATAAAGAAATGATGAGAATGCGGAAATAAACAGAAATTCTATAAATGGTTCTCCTCTAGATGGCGTTTGATTCAGAGTTCAGAAAGTGTTGACTGATACTGGCTGTCCTTGCTCAGTTCATGTTTGTAGTTCATACATTCGCAGATCTAAGATGCTTCTATTAATTAGCCTTATTATCTAACAAATTACCTTTATTTATCGAGGGAAAAATCCTGAATTATGCACCAATCCATATAAATTCCAATAAAGAAATTCATCGATTTGCTTCACTCGTAAACCTAAACCGTTCATATTTCTTTAAAAACAAGGAGAAAACATAGGCATATACTAAAAAGAATGACATTGACATTTATCTTTATGTTCACCGCAACACTTCATCTTACATACATAAAACACAACGATTAATTAAACGATTCAATTTTTCAAATTCAATGTTATCCAATAATAGAGGCATAACACTTAACTAATTCTTGACTGAAGCTGAACTTCGAAACATTTGGGCTCAACTCATTTGATTGAGCATACGTAGCAACCTGGCTTTCTCTCATATCAAATATCTGTAGTAAGAGCCCATAACGTCATGTTAAACGCAGCATACAACCAAAACATGAATAAATGAATAGACGGATTACTAGCTTTGTTGTGGCTTGTGGCCACCAAGAGCCAAGAAAAGCAAAGATTTTGTGGAAAAGGACACGAACTAGCTTTTATCGGGAACCTAGCCGAGCCTTTCCAGTTTCCGGAACATCTAGCAGCGGTCGAATTTCAACTTGCACATTCCATTATCTCTTTCCACCGAAAAGGTAAGAAGTTAAGGTGGATATTTTTTATATTGTTATTTTTTCATCTTGGTATTTTTTTTTCTTTGCAAGATTTTCTTTTTATTGCTTACACCCTCTGCTCTTTCACAAACTCTTTGTCTCTATAAATAATATTGTTTAAACTTCCTTCGTACCTTTTTAAACAAAAGTTGTAGCGGTATTTTACGTTTTTGCTTACCTTTTTTTAGTAGTTGATAACTGTGTGTAAGTATAAAGCAACAATGCTCCAGTTATGGAAAAGTCAAAATAGTGGAACAAAGCCAAAAGCCCCACACATCACATCTTTTAAAAATAAAATTTGTACACACTACACACACCAAAGTAACACCATCAGACAAGCATCATCAGCAACTCAGCTGAGCTGAGTTAAAGGGAAAGTAGTAAACTGGCCAGCCTATTTTTTAAAGACGAGACTTTTTTCTGTGAAATTGGAGTGTGTACGCGTACGCAGGTAAAAAAAGAAAACAAAAGGAAAGTTGAGTTTTTTATAACAACACGAGGTAGAAGAAGTGTGTAGTGCAGAATGCAGACAGAAAAAAAACATAAAGAAGTAAAAATAGGCTGATCAGCCTTTTTATATCTATATTGTTTGTTTATCGTGCTTTGAATATGAAAGAAAACGTTGCTAGAAGAGGCAAAGAAAAAAAGCTGCTGATTTTGCGTTGAAAATGTGCACTTTTTTAGTTCTTTTCTCGGTGGCATTCCGTGAGTATGCCTGTGTGTTTATTTCTACTTTGTCTCTATGCTTATGTGCAATAGTTTGAGTTTGCTATTAGAACTTTCACCACCATCGTCGCACTTACGGTGAAAACATACGTAAGTGCCTGTTATTCTCCAGTCCAGTCTAGTTGCAAATCAGTTTGGCTGTCCAAACAGGACGATGCAATGTAATGCGTGATTATATACAAATCTTAGACTGACCATACTACTGAACGAACAGTGGTAAAAATTGAACAAAGTTCTTATTAGCTTGCCTTGCCTTGCCTGCCACATACATGTAGCATATAAGTGGTAAGTATAAAGTATGCACTCGCGTGAACCTTCGTTTTGTTTGATTGCTTATGCAGAGGTCTGCTGAAGTTGGTGGGTTAAAAAGGAGCTGGAGTTTAGTTAGCTGGAGCTATCCCCATCCCATACAAAGAAAAGCTTTTCTGTATAAAATCCAGTTATTGAGATTTGAGATCTCACCTCTTCGCATGATATTTTTCATATTGCTTAGAGTTTTCTTTGTTCCGTTCTCAACAATAAAAATGGTTCTCTTTTTTTGTTAAGTCATTATCCTACTTTTATTGTTGTCCAACGTTGACTCTTCCATTTTCATCCTTCCTGCTACTTTCTCTAAAGGTATTTCAACATACTCACTTCATCTTTTTTTTGTATAAAGAAAACAGAATTGTGAAGGGAAAAATTGCAAACTCAAATATTGAACTTTAAAAGTAACCTGACACAACAAACTTTCATAGCTTTACTCATGCATGGATTATGGTTGCGCTTCCTTTTTGAGGAATGGAAAAGTTCAATATTTTATGGTGGACAGGATAATATGCAGTATCATAGAATATCCTTGCCGCGGTTAACGAAAGATCACGTGAAAATGAAAACATTGGAACCGTTTTTAGGAACAACTTTTAAAATAATCTGTTTTCACATTTCTTGTCACATAAATTCAGAATTACGACAGAGGCGGTGCGGTCCTTACTTTTGTTGTGAGAACCGGATATAATAAATGAATGCAATACACTCGACCAAAAAAAACTTCTTTATCGCAAATGCCACTTTAACAAAGCGTAAAAAAGAGTATCAGATATACCTAAAGTTTACAGCTTTTTAACTATGTTCACTGCACGATAGATGCCCCTTCATACGTCCTGCATTACACCGCACCAAACATTTTCCCATTTCCTGCGGATGTAATTGCAATCCGTTCGTTTTTCCTTTCCTCACTTCCTCTCCTGCTCGCTCATGATAAAAGTGCATGGAATGACTAGTGTGTAGTGAAAAAAGAGAATCACTAAAGGTATTTTTGATTATCTTATAACAAGGATCTTTATTATGGTCATTACTTTCTATGTATTAACTCTTAGCCTTGTTCACAGAAATCATAATAGTCGTTACTGACCATACGGCTTGCTCATGATAAGAAAACACCACATATATATGCGTAATGTTCACGAACGAAATGGAGCTCATTTTAAGTTTATTTTAAGCATTAAAGATTCCATTACATACACATATCATGTGTGCAGCTTGCATACAAATAATATATCCAGGTAAAAAGTCTAGTGAAGTGCTGATGGCAAAAAAAGGAAAATAAATGGGGAGCCCGGAAAAAGTAAAAAAGGAAGAAATTGCTCACTTTCACGATCGAATTTAATCTCAGTTACTTTTCTTTTAGCCTGCTTGTAAATGGAGTGAACTGACTCAACTACTCCACACTTTGTAGAAATGTACAAGAATTCCTTATTAGACATTTATTTTGCTGATAGCACCACCGCCGCTAATTCTACAACACTAAATAAAGAATCCAGATGGGTTTGTAAATTTGTAAGGAGTCAAATCAAGTCTGAAATCTTGTGAGTCCTGTAGTTGTTTTCTCTACGTTTCTATTTTTTCGTTCCCCATTTTAGTTCTCTTCATTTTGCTTTCCTTTAGGAACAAGAGAGGGAGAAAAGACGCAGGTGCTTGCTTTAACATACAAATATAGGTTGGTAGTTTCTTTACTGCATTGCTTACCTGAAAATGTTTTACCCATTTGATGATGTTAGCACTGTATAAAAAACAGAATAGAAACCGATGTGATATGCTAAACCCATCAGTATGTATGTATTGTGTAGTGAAACTGTAATAGCTGTATAAACAAGTAATAAGTAAGTTCGTATTGTTATGTATTTTTGTAAAAAAAGAAAGGTTGTTTTGCAACTGATTTTACAGGAAGAAGAGGAGGATGAAGCTAGATATCTTCTGTCCGTTACACAGTTACACACTTCGAAATCAAGTGGGTGCGTTGCGCTGTTGTTATGAAGTCCTTCTAGCCCGCTTTGTCTACAAATCTCTGGGGAAAAGCAGATAGACATTGTTACAAGCTCCTTGATTCCTAAGAAGAGAAAAAAGTTTCAGAGAAAAAAAATGCAATGAAAAAAGAGTGCATGAAATTGAGAATAAGATGTGAAGTAGTGGTGGAATGTCGCTTCACAGCAACAGCCATTGAATAAATGCTTGATTAGCTATGTTACAACCAAACTATCCATCAGTTGTAAACACTTATCTTTCTCTCCCTTCAAGAATAGATATAGATATACATATGTACACACACGGTAGCAACAAAAAAGGAAGCAACGACAGGCTGAAATAAGGCATGTCATTTATTGTCCACATAAAACTATCAAGGGAAATATGATGAAATCTGTGGACGAGGAATTCGGTGAGCAGGAGCAACAAACGTTACACTATTTCAGTGGGCAACAGTCGCAAGACCAGGAGTATTATTCATCTCTAGAACAGGATGGATTTGATGAAGATACTCTGAATTGAAACTCCACTGTTGTACGTTGCCAGTTACAAAATGGTTCCGTCCATAATTGAAAAGTGATATTTTCAAAATGGGTCATGTCATGTTTGTTATGGCAGTGGGTATTCATTTGGAAATGTCAAATCCTCTAGAAATCCCAAGTGCAATATGTTTAAGATTTTTTTTGTATTACAGTGCGTTGGAGACCAAGAGGAAATAGCCGGAAGTCCAACGCTTAGAATGAAAGACTTGCGACTAACATTGCTCTGTTGGTGTTTTCCAATCAAGTTCTTTCAAATGGTGTTCTGTGCGGCCTTTACACTCATTGCGATTCAATGGTGAGGAAGTTTCATATCATAGCATAACTAGTTTTTATTTTTTATTATAGCTAAAGAGATTTTTAATGGATTGTTGTAACATTATATGTCTTTCGGTATATGTCTGTATACACAAGTTTAGTTCCAATGTCATTGTATTCTTTTTAACTAGGGATGAAGTGAACGAATTTATTACAACTCATTTCTGGACAACTTTCATATCGAGGTATACCAAATCCATTTATTTGTATTGTAGCAATTCAAAATACATTTACTGCTACATCCGTGTAATGTTCATGTTATACTTCACCAAGGTTTTCTGTAAGTTTAATCCTTATTTTCCAGTACACTTTTCACAGCATCCTACTACAGCTTAAAACACGTAAGATCCTGCCGGAGGTTTCCAATTAATTTACTGCTCCTGATCATCATGGTAATATATATGGACATTTTTGCAATGTGTACTTTTCCTTTATCGTCTATATGGGTCCATAAAGAAACCCATATACACTCTTTTATTTTTTTATTTTTTTATTTTAGACGCTCTTCATGGCATTCACTTTCTCCGCCATAGCTATTCATGTGTGGCCATTTTCGTATATCATCTTAGTGGCTGAGATCACTTGCGCTACCAATTTCTTTATGATGATTCCGTACGCATTATGTCTTAAGGTAAATATAATTAGATATGCAAATGTCTTATTGTTATCAAAATTATTGTTGTTCTGAAACCACTGTGGAGAAAGAATAATCATGCAGAACGGAAAGAAATATAGTTATATACACAACCGCTTACACACAATAATTATTTATTTATGATTTATTTAGATCTGCATATATGCACATACATATGTACTATAATGTGCATATATATGTGTATGTGTATATTGTATGTATGTCGCTTTACATTTATCCCTAAAAAATCTTCAGATTAAACAGGAACATATTTTTAACATTTATGAATATCTGAGATATGTGTATGACCATCAGCTTATATGATGTTTGAATTGGGAAAAATGTAGTTCTCCACGTGCCCTTTTTGAAATGAAAGCATAAATGCATCTCCATGTTTCCGTTCTCAAAGAATGACTCCGTAAATCAAAATCACAATACGCCATTAAGTCTTCCGTTACATTAGAACTAAAGTTATTAGGAAATAACGTAAATGGCTATAACTTTACTGAAAAAAATAGAGTATTTTTAAAGAGATTTTTCCCTGGAATAGTCTAGGGGAAACGATTACCTCATTCATTCACCATAATTTTTTTTTCGGTTTGGTATGTTCCAGTGTACATATTACTTTCAAAACGTGTGGAGAAGGAGATGAGTGTATTGAAAGGAAACGTAAACAATATGAATGACTACGCATATATATCTGTGCTATGTACTTATCGTGGATATGTAAACATGGGGAAAGGGTCTCAAATGTTTTCTCTCTCTCTTGGTTTGTTTTTCTTTCCTTTGTTTTCTTCCTCTTCAGGTTGATGAGAACGGCTACAGAATGTATAAGCACATGGCAGTAACAACGGTAGCAGTGGTAATTTTCTCACAGCCTCCATATTTTCTCAGCATCAGTCCAAGGTACAATGTTGAATATGGGATTTACATGCTAAATGTGTGCTTAGGAGCAGTTCTTGGAGCTGTGCTGTGCCTCGTAAGTCGTAAGATTTACTACTACCCGAAGCTTACCTACATAATAAAAGCTTTGACATAGATGTCTACCGCTGCCGCTGTTGAACTCGAGTATAAGCGTAAAAAATATATTTGTAGCAGCACATTCATCTTCTCCCTTTTTGTTATAAGTTGTATGCGATGTATGTACATGTACTCGAAGATCCCCAAAATAAGTCCAGAGTCAATTATACAATAAAAATACAAATGTGCGGGTCGTTGTTTCTTTCACTTACAGCTTTTCTCAATTCCGATTCTCTCCTCCCCCTTTTCCCTCAGTTGCCACTTGCCTATTATACAGGTACAGGTATTTAGCTTCCGCATCGTCATCATGCATTGCACAAACTGCGATGAAACGAAAACTACTTCCTTGTACAGAGCATATGTGTATGCAGTGCTGTTTTTTTGTTCGGAAGTTTACAATTTCCGCATTTTACTGTGTCATATATAAATCAGCTCGTATTTCCACAATATTCAAGGAGAAAGTTGGCAATTTTCTTAACACATATGTTTTTACCATACATTCATATTCATATTTTTAGATGTGTTTTTCACTTACCTTATTTACCAAAATAGAAATGGTGAGATTCTAAAAGCATGCTCGCCTTATCTAAACCTCTTAAGACCTAACCCGTGAAGTAGCTCGTGTATAAAACGTACTCAACATTCAAGAAGAGAACTTTTACCAAGCCAATTTACCTCACAATTTCACCCAATAAATTTTCCAAGTCTGGGCGTGGAAGTAGTTTTGTAATTACAATTGTGCTTTTTGTGCTTAAAATAAGCTTCGTTTATATAAATGTATTTATACTCTCTACTAAATTGTTAAGCTCTAAAAAAACGGTCTAATTTCTGTTTCTCTAATGTAGATGTGGTTTTCAAGTTCGCAATACATGTATTTTTGTACTAATGTCTATTTTATGCCTAAATTACAAACATTGCATTTAAGATGATACGTTGAGAAAAATTATCTAATGCAGCAAGCTAAAATATTCTTAAACCCCAAAATAGTTCTTTACTTTTTCGTATCCCAAAGAAATAAACTTCTTTACCTGCTTCTAAATTTCACACCAGACAGACTAGACCAACGAACCGGTCTATGTAAATAAACGTTGCACCTGCTAGATTCATTTATAATAATATATCCTTTTAGTTCCTATCCCAGAAAGAGATTCAAGAAACCCATTTACAATTCATAAGTCTCTCTACCCTTTGACAAGCTTCTTTCGTTGTAAAATGTAAAGCGTTTACACCAAGCTAGTAATATATGCATGTATGTGAATGGCACTGAACTCACAGTTCATACAAAGATGATGAACTAACGCCTTTCATGAAACATTTTACTCCATATATTCATTCCAAAACACCACATCCAGGAAAACCAGCAATACAAATTAACACTTCCTTGTTTTTTCTCTTTACACTTTATATTTGTGTTTTCATCATCCCTGCTACGCTGCCCTGCCTGCCACCAGCGCACCGTTAGTTTTCTTTATATTTCATTTTTCTTCACTTTACTTTCAGGAAGGATTTTACTTGTTTAAACGTCAGATGAATTCTGGCAGACTCACCTCATTGGCAAACTTGGAGGGAATTTTCTCAGCTTCCGTCTCCTGAAAAATGAAAAGTAAGACGAGATGATATTTAGCAAATTCTTTTGAAACACCAGAGAGAATAAATTTAAAATCACAAAAGAAGCGAAACAAAAAATTATCTATTAGAAATTTGTATGTAGATTTAGTGTGTGACGCTCGTTGGATTGAAATTGAACAAGAGCGATGCTTGTTGGCTTTCGGTAACAAAGAATCATCTGCAGCAAAACATTTTCTTATAACTATAAATAAGTGTATACCGTGTAAACATTAAATTATATTAGTATAGATAGATTAGTAGAGTGAATATGCATCAAAGATAGATATGTACAATAGTACTAAATAAATGTGTGAGTATTTTTAGGTCCTTCAAACGTTACTTCCTTTTATACCAGCTCAAAGCCATACTCCATTCCATACTAAAGCTTTTTGCTTTTTCCTTCCCACGCTTACAAATATATGTTTACCGTCCCTTATTCCCTCACTTGCTCGACTGGAAATAAAGATTGATGAAATAATGAGAGTTGAGGGAATAGTCGTTTTCACTTGAATAAGAAAACGAAGAGGCTGAAGATAGTGAAATGGTGGGAGGATGAAAAAAAATGGAAATGCATTCAGTCAGTAGAGCAGAGAGACTAGTGAAAAGGACGAAATACGGCACCACAAAACATTGAAGCCCAATAGTAGTCAGCGTTTTTATATATTGTAAAGGGGATTGAACATGGAAAAAACACAGAGTGGCTATTTAGGTATTCTTAGACACGAAGAAATATTTTATTCGTTGATTCAGTGTGCGGCAGAATGACTGACTGACTGATACACGTTAAAGGGGAATAAAAGGCAAAAGAAAAAGATGACAGAAAGAGAAAGTTCATATTTATTATATCATGTGCACATTTTTATACAAAGGACATATTTCATATTTCTTGTTCTCCTGACGTGAAGCGGTAGTTGGTATAGTAGAGCGCACGAGTTAAACATACGTACAGAAAAAAAACTGACATTTGGGTTTCCTGACATCCCCGACCTGCTGACTACTGAGAAAAAAATGCGTACACAAAATGGCTCTATAAAATCTCTTGTGAATGTGTATACCTTCGTGAATGGCGTAAGGGAACAAGATAAAAATGTTGTTGTAGCTGTAACTGAATTTCGTGCACATATGTACTCTCACGATGAACGACACATTTCCTTCTCTACTTCCTTCCTGCAATACAATAGTCAAGCTTTTATCAATTGGAACTGTGACCTGAATAAATTGATTCAAGACAAGCATTTAGACTTGTGTGTACGTGTACATAAATTAATTTGCTACTTATTATACTTAAGTATACTCAAAATAAGTAAGTATTATAGAAAAAATCGACAGAGAAATGAAAATTGAAGATTTGAAGTTACAGCCAATTTGGAAGGGAAGAAGGTTGTTTTTTAAAATGCTTTTATTAGGGATGCTACGATGAAAGAATAAAAACTTACGATGAAGATAAGAGGGCAGATATACCAGACAAAATGTTAGAAGAATAAATTGCTATGCAAGATGGATAGATAGATTTTGGCGCAGGCTATTCATGTTCTTCATTCCAAGAATGAACATCCTGGGCCATTCGTTGTATGAATGAAAATGGCTTCTGAATAACACAGCACACAGCCAATTTGAATTGATAGATGGTTGGTGTTGCCACCATTTGTGGCATTTTTGGTGATAAAAGTGGTACTCCTTCCTGGCATTACACTAGACAAGATATTGAAAAAATTATCCAACAAAACTAGACTAGGGACTTGTTAGCAATATTTCATGAAAACAAAAATAAATTGCGTACAAACAAAAAAATGAAGCATTGAAATATGATGAATGAGTAATTGTTCGAGTTCGGGATTTGCTTGTATTCAATTTATTTATGAAACCGGTCCAACATGATGAACAGATTTTGCACTTTCAAACCTACAATTTATTTGTTAGAGAAAAGGACTCAGGATCCGGCATGCATCCATAAGAATATGCTTTGGTGCAACCTATCTGTATTCTGTATTTTATATAAAAAAGTTGTCTCCTTTTTATACGATATGGCCCATTATGCTCACTTAGGATTTGGGGTATTATGTAGCATGAACATGACACATAATATGCATTTTTACCATGAAAAATACCTATCTGCAAAGCCATATGAAGAGGAGGAGCAGGAAGACGATGAAGGATGTGACATTAAATTGTGAGTGAAAGACAGAGTGACTGAAAGGATCCTTTCACTTCACATGTGTGTTTTTATTTGAACAAGCAGTTTTTGTCCCCTGTTGTTGGCATTGTGGCTTGCACTTTTTTTGTAAACTTATGTATGGTAATACAGAATACAGCAAAATTTAAAAAGCTGTTTACATAAGCATGCATGTATAATATAGTTTATAAGGTGGTAGAATGTAGGATATTTATGTTTACTACTTTGGTAGGTGAAACAGAATTTTCTTCCAAATACTAATTCCACAAAAAAAGACTTCAAAAACGAACACCACGAGAAATGTATCTAGATACAACGGTGTCAATATGCGTTATATAGTAAAATATATGTATGAATAACGACACCCTGTCTTCATCTCATAACGTTATGTTTATGGCACAATAAATGAACAGAATACAGAATGATATGAACTGACAAGCACGAAAGTATATGGCATGGCCATGCAGCTAGCCATCACACAAACAAGTCTCTCCCTTTCTCTTTGGTGAAAAGAAATAAGAATTCTAATTTTGTCTTATAATAAATTGCTCTTTTCATACATTTCATTGTTGTCTTCCTTTTGCTTGACTTGAGTGGGAAAGTTTTTGTCAAGCCGGGAGAATTTTCCAAAAATGTTACTTAGTTGTATGCTAACTTTAAAAGGAAAATGGGATATCTGTTGTTGCTCAAGTTATAAAGTTTAAATAAGCAGGAAGACAGAATGGCAGAAGGTGTAACAAAACAGCCAATATAGAAATAATAAATAAGTATATGCTTCAAGAAAAAGAAATCCCATACAAGAGAAAAAGTACCGATACATTTTCTTTCGTGATTGATAGGCTACCATTATTAGGTAAGGATCACGTCAAGACAGCAAGATGACACACTAAGTAAAATGGCTGGTTGATAGTCGATTGTAGAAGAAAAAAGAGCCGACAGATTTATTCGTATAGAGTACATGAGCTGCTATGCCTAGCAAAGTATATTTACGCTGGATAAAGTGAAAGTATAAAATGTAGAATAGTGTGTGAAGTTTATAAAGATATAATATCAGCCAAACAGCAAAGTATGGTTTTTCAATACTTATGCATAACAGTCAGTACTAGTGCAATCCATAGGTATATTTTCAGAAGCTTACAATTACTGCTGGAAAAGGACAAAAATTATTTTTGTAGGAATAAATAGTTTAAGTACACTATTTATTTACATGCAATTATAGCGACTTGAATGCGTTAAGACAATAAAGCAGTCTTACTGTTATTCACATTGAGAAATGTTAAAAAAGTAAAAAATATTTTTCCCGATTTATTATACATGAGTACTACAAAAGCAAAAAAAAAACATGATATGATAGGCTAACATCATTATGGCTTAAACACGTTACGAGTCACTTTATTTACATTTCGAA
>JAQFZG010002750.1:0-15474 GCA_034695465.1 Entomobrya nicoleti | reverse complement strand
AAATCTATTTTTAGAACGAATGTTCGGTGATTGTAATAAGTTGACCATCGGTGCAGGTTGGAAAATGTCATTCAACCTTGCATCAGTTTTGTATTAATATTCAGTATCTTAACATTTCTCAGACACTTCTCATTCTCGCTCCTTCAGAGCAACACACTCAATTTTCTCGTCAAGAATAAAATACGCCAGTTTTCTTGACTTTGTCAATTTTAACCTAACTTTGAACTTGTAGTTATTCTTTTGCTTTATTTGTAGACTTCCTTTGAGAAGTGGGAATTGTCATTTCATTTTAACCATAACCTTTGCATTGCTAAACTAAGCATCATCTCCACATTCCATTAATCTTGAATTTAATTGCATCTTTGCTCTTTACATCCCTCAGCCATTCGTACATACCTGACAACCTTCAAGGATCGAGATTTGATTTTCTATCTTTTCCCCGATCCAACAAACCCGCAATATGAAGTTTAAAATATCTAGAAAGTCCAGGTCATGATTGTCGTCTCGAATTCATCTTTTTATTTCAATCTTTGCACATGCACACTACGTGCATATTATGTAATTTAAACTTCGTTTTACCATGTAAATGACCAGTACAACGTAGTATCTAAGAACTAGTTTTATTCTCCTTTTCTCATCGTTTCATGCTATAATACTGAATGTAAATGTATTTCACAGCGCAGTTTCGTTCTAAAATCTCCCACAAAATCCTCCTTTTTATGCATTGCATTTTGTTCAACATAAACGCATCCTCATCATAAAATTACCTAACTTTCCATAATCATAATTATTTAATTATAACGCCATATTACTTTAAATCAAACCAGGATATAATTAAGCCAATTGCTAATTAATAAATTAATAAATATTTACTTTCGATTTAACTTTGGAAATGGATCTGTCCGTAGCAGCTCTTAAGATTAAAGATGAGCCGAACATTGAACAAGTTCAAAATCCTGAAAACGGAGATACTCGTTACTGGCGAGAATCTCATCAATTACTTACTCTCTTCCCATCAGTGGTAAGCATTTACAAATTAAACGGCTACCTATTTTTTGATCATTTAGTTATCTTCAATGTATTCTTTAAGGTTTGGGATCACATCTGTAGTTTCCAGGACAGTAAGGACGTTCACAACTTGAACAACTCGTCCTTATTTCTTCGAGAGCTATTTCTCCAAGCTATTTCTCTATTTATTTCTCTACAAGCCTGTTCTAGAACTCATGTTAACACGGCTTAAGGAAGAATCCGCAAATAGATCTTTATCGGGCCAGGAACGTCTCCTTATTGACTCACTACTTCTTAACAACCGAGCAGTGTGCAAATCCTGGAAATGGACAATTGACAACAAGGCTTGTGTTTAGATACTCGAGGATAGATCTGGGAAGGATAACCTTGTTCACCATGTCATCTCTCAAAGATACAGAACCATGCGAATGGACAAATTTCTTGGACATTTCAAGATCACTCATTCTTCATCCGTTAATACTTTCCTTGGACGGTACATTAGCCTATTTTTACAACTTGAGAAACCAGACTTCCCAGAGATTTCCAACCAATTGTCCCATCTATTGGAGAAGTATGGCGAACATATTTGGACCTGTGAGATTTATTTTAACTATGGGGTCATAAAATCCACCGCATTTTCACTATAAATTTGCGAATTGGCTAAAATGCATGCCAAATTTGCAGAATTTGAGTATTAGCGGTCTTTTTCGATTACGACCAGACATGCTCTAAGATCAACATGAATTTTTTACAACGAAGTTCAAGTTTTTAAGAAAATTGGCAATCAAAACTAACTGCTTCAGTCGGTTAGACGATGATATTCCGGACTGGATTTGGATAGAACGTTACAACTTAAGTAATTTAATTACACTCCATGACAACCTTGAATATTTAAAGGTAACCACGTTGAACAATAGCGATGTGGATATTTTGGAAAATTTCACTTCGCCATTGACAATATTGGTAGTGGACTGTAATTTGAGACAGCATGATTCCACTGTCGCTGAAGTGTGTACCATATTATCCGAAAAGTTTTCGGATACTTTAGAAAATTTGAGTTTATTTTCATATAAATGGGAAGTCAGTTGGAAACATTCAATTCATTCGGTATACTTTTAATGGTCGGTTGAATTTACAGCTAAGTATTTTAGGTGCGTTTTGCTTAGATTTTCTCTTGGGGATGACGGATAGCTTGGAAGAGGTGATGTTTCATTATAACGGAATGGCGAAATATGGGTATGTTGAGTTTACAGATGCTGAAAAGGAAAGGTTGGGCTAATAGAAAGTAATCAAATTGTTCATTTTTTTGGCAACCCGAATAGAATGGAGGAGTCCAATATTTGGGATCTATTTCCAAAACTTGATAGAATTTTGATGAAAGACTTTGCAATGGATTTGGAATTTAAAAGGGGATGTGTCATGAAATTTTTTGGATCAGTTATAAGTATACAGCTGACGCGCAAAGAATAAGTTGATATTGATTATTCGAATTGTAATTCATTAAAAACTACGTTATTTGAATTTGTATAAAATATTTATAATGTATTGAAATAAAGCTGAATATTATAAAATTACAACAATTTTAGCAAAGTTTTGCATAAATTTATGGGTAAAGTTTAGTTTACTAGCATGCTTTAAATAACAAGCTTACGATTAAATTTTAACCTGAAAACTGATCAAACATAATACAGAGTAGATGCAGAGATGGTAGAATAAGTTGTTGCAGACACAGACGTTTTTTGAGTATATAAAAGCATTACAGAGATGAGCAAATTGGGAATGTTGGACATTTATTGTAGAGTTTGTCAATTATGGCTACTCAGCATAATTGAGTAGCCGCCTGTATGTCTATTAATTATAAAGTACTGTTACTTTGTCTTCCACGTGCACAGCTTCTCTGTGCATAAACCTCATGTTATATTGGGCTGCATTGCCCATCTTATTCTCATTCCTACTCCGTCTTCAATAAAGTCAAGTCTTCAGCTAAAGTAGCTCTCTCGTCTTCTGTCCAAGTCTCAAGTCATTGTCCAGTCATAAACACAAGTCATAAGATACCTGCATATCTTACATTTATGAATGGATTTTTTTTTTTGAAATGACCAGTTGTAGCATTGTAAGCTTTGGTACGTCATAACAATATGGAAGAAAAACTTGTGTTTTTGCTACTTTTAAGTGCTTAATAGGTGATCATCGTTAGCGTAAATGTGTGCAATATTTTTAAGTACCATTTTTATAATTTTTATTGAGTTAAGCACCAGATAAGTGCATCTAATTTGGTTTAGCATTATATTGGGCTGCATTTAATTTTAGGTGCTCAGTTTAATTAACCGCTCCACGATTCACGTTTCCTTGAATAATATCTTTTAAATAAAGGCAGTAATTTAATCAAGTCTTTCAAACATAACTCGGTTTCGTATGTAAGCTGTTATGAGTAGTTTTGTGAAATTTCTAATAATAATAAGTATCACATTTTACACATCGATCCAACCATAATTATGCTTAATTAACCCTAATTGTTTTGTAGACGGATGCCGGAAGTCTCTCTCGAGATGGAACAGCGTCACTTCTGCTAGACAAGCCTGAAGTCTGTTTTCCTCCTGCAAGAAGTACAAGAATGCAAAAAATACGAATTTGTTGAAACAAAAAGCTTTCTCTAAAATTATTATTGTCTACTTGTTGTATAAATGGAACAACGCTATCACAAACACATTTAGTTGGTTCTATCGGTCTTATCTCGTTAAGCTTCGAATATATATGGGCGTTGTCCAGTCTGAACCATTACGTTTAAATTACTCATTAATTACTTATCCATGGTTTGAAGGTATGGAATCAAATTGGAATATTCATCGATCTGGTTATGTGAGCATGTAAGCGTGCATAAAAATATGGTTGTCTTGGCTGAATATTTTTTTATACTTACATATGATAATATTATAATATACTTAAAACCACACTTTTCTATGCTTCTTACCACAACTCAGCACGTTTTATATTTGTAAGTATTCTACATACTTCAGTATACTTCACAAAACAAATACAGGGCAACCCGACATGAAACTGGAAGATACTCTTTACAGAACACCTTGAAAATTAATATGTGTACCATATTTACCGTTGAGGAAAAGTCAAGATGCTATTTGTACAACGTTTCAGTATTATAATATGCATTATAAAGGGGCACAGTCAGAAAAATAAATCCCAATTTATGTTATGGCTTCATTTCATTCCTTGTTATAATTTGATAACATATAGCAAATTCAAAATGCTTTTTAACACAATATATTTCAAATCGATCATTTCAAAATCATGGTGGTCTACATTTGAGTAGTATAACTACTCAATTGCACTACTACTACTTTGAGATGCAAACATTTATTTTACTTAAATGAAGAAAGCACCGCAAATTTTGATTTGGTTTTATTTTACACCGTATGGTATATAGATATTTTACCTGTTTTTGATTTCAAACTAAGTTTAATTACAAATTAAGTTATGCTATTTGGCATGGTATTTTATAAAGTATTTAATTAGTTAAATAAATCAAATTAAATATATGATTCAGTTGTTCCACATGATAGTTTTTTTTACAGTAGCGATGCTTATTACAATAAAAGTATTTGATGCTAATAGTTTTGGTTATGTTTAATATCGCCATCGCTACTGGGTATATACAATTGAAATTTACCAATCGTGCATTACATCAGGTACATAAGGTAGTTTTACATCACTAAACACATATACTTAAGTAATGAAAGTATCTGTAAATTAACAATTATCTTTAAAGCTTCTAAGCACTTAAAGGAAATTTACAGTATTTTTTTGTAGTTCTGCAAGACTTATAGTTCTGCTCTGACAATTAAATAACTTACAGTTTTTTTCTTATAACTTTCCTATAAAGAAATGCATACGATTTTCATGAACGTAATTTTTATGTCAAACTTTGGATATTTCCTTGCAGTCCAACAGTTTTCTATTGTCCAAAAACCCTATAGTTCCCAGACAGCTTTCACCGATATCTTGGATTTGTCAGAATATCTGAATGCATTTTCTAGCCAACGTGCACTCATCTTGATAGACAACTATGAAGGTTCTAATGTTAAGGGAATGCAGTATCCTACCATAACTAGGAAATACGTACAAGCTCATGCTCGATCTCCTCGGGGACATCATCTTATAGTTTGGATTAACCCTGCAGACAGGTTCAATAGAACAGGTTTTACAAGTCGCAAAATCAAATGTACAATTTCTACGCACCTTTTCGAAACGAAAAACCCCTTTTCGGTTGACGAGATGGATTTCTGTGTACGACTTGACGGAGTTTCATTCTCTTCTCAGTCAAAACCATGGAACCTCCAAGTTCAAATTTCCTTGTTCCTACCAATATATTATATTAGCAGTGCACAATCAAATTTTGAAGAGACGATTTACTTTCCTTCTATCTTTGGTTTTTATGTTGGATTTGGATTTCATTTGCCGTCTAGCAATCCAAACTTTTATGTAAGTGTCAATTTAGAGGATGGTCCAATGGACATATTCCGATACAAAAGGATAGTGGAAAATCTACACTCCCAAATTTTCAAACACTTTATAATGTCTAACGGAATTTTATTAAATTCAATTGTGCGGAAAACGCAAAAAGTGAACAATTTGGATTTCACTACCAAATCTCCAGCTCAACACTATTTCATTTGTCCAAGTTGTCACACGTTGAAGCGATTTCCTGTAGTCGAACTAAACAAACTGTCAATATTTGTAAACTTAGTCACACGAGAAAAATCAGGATTTCCAAAAATTGGAAGCATGATCAAAATAGAACGAAATCATGAATATATAAATGAAAATCCTACACTGTACGCCTTTAGCCAGCACTTTTATCAATGTGACAATTACGTGACTTCACACAAAACAAGAATTGGTATTCCTTATGATCAAATATCGGATAGACTAGCACACGCATATGCTCATGAAATGCGGTCTGTTTTCAAAAACTTTACCTTTGAGGATCTTCAGGGAAAAAATTGTGTAAATGGTAAATTTATAAACATGATGACTACTCTAGACATTTATGAAAATAGAATCTATAACGTTGCGTTTATGGGATGGTTACGCACAACATCAAAAAGTTCACTTCCAACCATACGTTTTTCCGTGAATGACACCATCAATGTATTGAAGTTTGTTAGTTGTGCAAAAAGAGAGCTACCTTATCTCCCTTTTCGTGAACTTTTCATAATCTACAACGATGATGTATGGTATGTTTTAATTACGACACTTTTAATTCTCTGTGTATTGCCCAGTTTAGTTGGACGAGTGACAGTTACTAGTGTCCAAACGTATTTCAAATATTTCGAAATAATTGTGAGACTCTTTTTAGGACAAGATGTTTCCTTCGATACCGTTCAAATGAAGCAAGGCGTGTTTCAAGTAGTAACAAGTGCATTTGCATTAGCTTGTATCGTTTTGTCAAATGCCTACAAAAGTGACAACATGTACAGAATTATTGAGCCGAGGAACGTTATACCCTACCATACCTTTGACGAACTCATTCAAGAAAATTTTACGAGCTACACAAGAACAGAGCATTTGTGGATTAGAATTTCTGCCTGGAAAGGATACTGGAGCAATTATACCAAGCATAATTCTATAGAAAATTTAAGCAATGTTTCACCACACCATATTTCGAGGTGGGATTGGCTTGAAATTGACATTCGAAGTGAAGTAATGTCCTTACGAATGGAGTCAATTGGACAAGATAACGAGCAAACTATTTATAAGCACACGCGTTTGCATATTGATGTTAAGAATTTGGCTATTCAGTTTTTGAATATTTTGGAATCAGTGGCTCAAAACTTTACAGATAATTCAGATTACAGCAAAGAGAAGAAAGATTTTCGTGAACATGTCAGGCAGTCCGAGAAAGATTTACTTTTCAACTCTTTAGAAACTTGTAAGAAAACGGCTTTAATCCTCCCCGCATATTTGTGTCGCGAGTATGCACGAAAACTTTCTCATAAGAATATACAAATATCTGACCACTTGAGTATTGGCAAGGAAACGTATTTCAAAACAAACCAAGTATTTACGTTTCAAAACATAGTTCCTCCGTTTGTTATAAGACGAATGAAAGGACTTCATGAATCAGGAATATTGGAATGGTGGCAAGAATTTGTGGCCGGAGGAAGCTTGACAGACAATTTGCAACTAAATCGACAGCTTAAGGAACCATCTATGAATGGAAATATATTAGTAATATTTTACAGTCTATTATATGGATTGCTTGCTAGCTGTGTCAGTTTTGGCGCTGAGTTCACATTTATTGCTTTAAAATATTTAAGAAAGTTATACAAGATAATATATAATGCTACATCAAATGCAATTGCATTAATAATACATAAAATCAGAAGTTTGGCTTCATATAATGAAAAATAAAGCAAAATTCTAATTCAGAAATATTATGCTGTGTTATTATTTGTGGCGCAAAGCATTATTAAATGTCGATTTCCAATTATTTCCAAACGCCAAGCAGCTGCTGCTTTTAAGTATATTTCTCATAGAAACAAAATGTACGAACTCGACACTCAGCTCCAATGTGCTAAATAAAGCTTTCTTATCAAACTCTGATGTATCCAAATACATTTCTTTTAGAGAAAAAATTGTGACCATGTATTTAAATCTTCAACAAACTTTTGTTTTTTGGACTATTTTTACACAATATTTGAAAATTCCTTGCTTACAGATGCCCAGTCGTCATAAATATTATTGGAGATGGATGGAGTACTATACATTTATATATTCGAATACACGTTAACGTTAGAAAGTTAGTGTTAACCTTTCTGTGTCACATTTTTATTTTACTAATTTGTTCGAGGTGCAAACTAGATTTTCAAAACGCCGCACGTTTCATAATTCCGTAGCCACGTTCAAATTGTGATATCTATCGTATCGTATCTACGGAATTATGCGACGGACTATGTAAGTCAAAAATTGGAGTCGGGATATGTTTGAAAACAAGTATTTTGTTTTGTTAATTAATAAGAAACTTGAAGGTAAAACCTCTAAAATTATCTACTCTGGCAACAATGAACTCATAAAGATAAACAGATGTACACATTATTGTACAAGCAAAGAACAGGACCCATACAGATAACAAATCAGTTAGAGTAACTGGAACTTCCAAGTCGTCCTTTAGCTTCAGATTACATTTCTCTTTTGTATAAAAGTAAAAACAGTTATTTTGCATCCAGCGCAACGTATAATACTGTAAAGTGCTGATGTTTACTTTTGATGTTAAAAATACATTGCTGTTTTCGTACACGTACATAATAACTTTTTTAATATACTCCTCGGAAGCGTATCTTTTCTGTATGAGGTCAATTCCAGCCTCTTCAAGGTTACCTAAAATCAATTCAAACTTTTCTTTCATAAAATTATCTGATGGAATAGTTAAGAATTCAACGGATTGAAACATTTCCGCATCGCTATTGTCAACAATTTCATCACAAATACCGCTCAGTTTGAACAAAAGTTTTAACGTTATTTGACTATACATTTGTCTTGATATCAGTGGACCATAGTCGATCAAATATCCAAATTTATCAAACTCTTCACAGTTTTCGCCCAACGCAACCCCCTTATCATCTATTTGACACATTTTAAATCTACCTAAGCCATTTTGCTGAATGTTTGTTAAGGTAGAAGGCATATCACCAGTAAAAGTGTCGATTCTCCACAGTTTTTTGCTTAAACGGTCAGCTAGTTTATACAGCTTTTTTCGACTTCGGGCAACAAAGGAAATATTACTCCTGTGATTTTGATATGCTCTAATTTCCTGTAGGACTCTGTTACTTGATAACATTTTAAATGTATATTTTTCCAGCACATCTTCTAACGTGACCGGTAAATCGGACGGAACTGACTCTGCTGTCATATATGTGTACAAGTTGGATGTATATGCAGTACGCAAAAGCAACGCTGCATTCATCCACACTAAAATTATCACTAGATTGTATTTTGTTAAATCTTTTCTTCTATCGTCATTTTGTTCTAGCAAAACGGTAAACAGCCAAAAGTATGGAGGAAAGCTTACCTTTGAAATGTACAAAACTAAACCACAAATCCAAATGTTCAACAAAATTACACTCCATCCAACTAAGGAAAACGGAGTTAGTAAAGCATACAAATTTTGATCCTTTTTGATTGAATAAAATATTGAATATTTGGCTCCATAAAATTCGCTTCCATGTGAGAGTACAAAATCTGTTGCATAAATGGACCGGATGTTCCCTTTCGCAAAGTTTTGTGCCATGAATCGGTAAAACACACTTGTAAGATTTAGCTTTTGTGAAATTATTTTCTTAACACAGAAAATCCATTTTTGATCGTACCATGCCAATGTTTGGCGATCCTTTTTGGCTTCAACTGGACAATTTGCTGATAACACTTTTACATTGCTCTGAAAATCGTAGCGACTTAATAATTGTTTTAAAGCCCTACTAGTAGGTATATTGCTGATATGTTCTGTAATATTTAAAGTCACCAATGAAAGCGTATACCAAATCATTTTTCTACGATTTTTGTGAACAGTATATTCAGACAACAGTTTTGCACGACCAATGCTAGCAAAATAGACACTATTTGTGGTGATATCAAGTAGTAAAATAAACGACCGAGTAAAAAATTTGGATTTGTAAAATATGTTATTTCGATATTTGAATAGTTGTGCTATCGGAAATATTACGTAGTCTGGTTGCAAAAATTTATAGTTATTCATAAAACCTTTTCGGATGTTTTCAATCCTTAATTTTAAACCAATCACACTCGAGTCAACATCTTGCAGTAATGACGTAATGAATAATTCCACACTACAGGAATGACGATGCTTAGAAGGAAATGTCTTTTGAAACAGTAATGATATTTTTTCATTATTTAAATCAATAATTTTGTCCTCCTTGTCATAGTATATATTGAATATATTGGTTGATTGTAAACAAGCCAGTTTCCCTTCAAAAACATAATTGGAAATATGATGAGTGCTCTGTAATGGATTGGAATCCCGAATAACATGAATAGTACATGGGCTGAAAACTTGTAATAAAGACGCGAAGTAAACTTTATTGTAGCGTGTGTCTAAAGCCTTGCAAAAAGCTTTCGCGTTGACTAAAATATGCAGGAAAATGAAACAGATTGAACCAAACCTTTTCTGTAGCTCTATTTTTCGAAACATTTTGTTTCAGAGTGTAATTCTTATGGTTACCCCAGAACTGATGCTTGAAATCCTAGGTTTGAATTTTCTAGATGATTTGGAAATAGAATGACGAGAAGAATGACATTTAAATGTTAACGAATTGCTCTTAAAACCCTATGTGAATATTGTTCTTTTTCATTTCCTCTTGAATTATAACAAATTCTTGGTTTAAGGAATAAACCTCTTATGAAAATTCAAGCACATATTTCAAACAATACCTTTAGGTTCAATATTTAAACAAAATTCTTTTTATTATAAGTACTCACCAATTCTCAATATATTTTATTGTGATTTAAACCTAACACGAAATTATTATAAACCGGTTTTATACAATTTGTAAAATAATATTTTGGAAAGGCATTTTCTATTGGAGTCTCAACTATTAGTCTTTAACATTAATAAGTTTATTTTGACAAAATCGTATTTCACATTATTTATTTATACTGAAGTTTTATTACAAAAGAGTGCGTCTGGAGGAATATTTTTAGCTAAAGTTCAAACTCTCAAATGGTCATCAAAACTTGTTAGACACTTTATGCATTTGGAATTTAAATGTAAATGATACTTGACAAAGCTGACGTTTTAGCCTAACTGTTGTCATTATTATTTTACGCATGTGCTTTTCCTGTGGCCTTATCAAATCAGCTAGAGCTATGAAAAACTGAAAATCGTGTATTTTGATGCGCTGATTACGAAATAATTTTGAAAGAAATCATCAGAATTTTCGAGAAACTAGTAAAAATTACACTATTCAGAGTTCAAAGTTCTTTTATAAAGTAATAATTGTTATACTTGGTTAAAGATAAAATTTATATGTTGGGCTTGTTCTTGCTGCATTATGGGAAATGTATACGGTGATATTAAGTACTCGAAGAAAAATACAAACTAATCCATTTTCATTGCAGTTGACAATATTTCGGACTTTTTTTATTCGACCTAGCAATTGGTTTTCCATTGGTCATAAAGGCAACCACGACAGCTACGAAAAGTGCTGTTATGCTAGTACCTGACGTAACCACGAAAGATTTATCACTTGTATCTTCGGCGTTTTTAATATCAATTCCTGTAGCTACAACTATGGCTTGATTAGTGCTCAATTTAGGTTATTTTTTTGAATCTGAAATCTTGTAACAATAAACTCAAAAGCATAAACAACAATACACAACATTGTACAAACAGAAATTAAGACCCAAACCGCTAACAAATCTACAAAAGTTACAGGAATTTCCCTATTTTTGTTCAACTTCAAATCGCATTTCTCTTTTGTATAAAAATCAAAGCAATTATTTTGTATCCAACGTAATGTATAATACTGCAGAGTGTTATTGTTTATATCTGATGAAAAAAACACCTTGCTACTTTCGTAAATATAAACAATATTCTTTTTTATATATTCTTCGGCAATGTATCTTTTCTGCACTACGTCAATTCCAGCCTCCACAAGATATCCCAAGTTCATTTCAAACGTTTCCTTTAAAAAATGGTCTGATAGGGTTACCAGAAATTCGCCAATTTGAAACACCTCTGCATCTCTGTTCTCCACAATCTCATCACAAATACCACTCAATTTAAACAAAAGCTTTAAGCATTTATGGCCATAAGTTTGTCTTGAACCCAATGGACCATATGCAATCATATATCCGAATTTATCAAAAAAAATTGACACAATTCAAAGCTACCCTTGCCATTATGCCGAATATTTGTAAACGCTGCAAGATAGTCATTATAATGTATGTTCAATCTCCACAATTTTTTACGGATTTTATCGGCTAGTTTATAACTCTTCGTTTGACGTGCGGAAATGTGGTAAATAGCACGCCCAACATAACCTCCCAAATCTTCTATCAGTCTGGTACTTGATAGCATTTTAAAAGACTCTATTTCCAGTACATCTTCCAAAGTGCTTGGCAAATCCGTTGGAGTTGACTCCATTGTCATATACGTGTACAAGTTGGATGTATATGCAGTACGCCAAATTAAAGCTGCATTCATCCACAACAATACCAGCACAATGTTGTGTCTTGTTATATATTTCCTTTTGTCATCATTTTGCTCTAAATTACAGTGAGCAACCAAAATAATGGGCTAAATCCAACCCGTAAAAGCCACAATACTAATCCGCAAATAAAAATGGTAAACAAAATTACTGTCCATCCGAAAAACGAAAACGGAGTTAGTAGCGCAAACATGTTATCATTCTTTTTTGTTGAATAAAATACTGAATATTTGATTGGGTAAAATTCACTTCCATGCGAAAGAAAGAACTCGTTACCACTTAATAGCTGGAAACTTTTTCTCACAAATGCTTCAGTCATAGTAGTAAGTTTGTCAAAAGTCTGGGTTGTATAATTCAGCTTATGGAAAATAATCCTCTTGGCACAAAAGAGCCATTTTCGTTCATTCCAAATCAATTTTTTTACCAAACTTCCTTGCTTCGAATGGGCAATTTATGGGTATTTGTTGAATATCTGTTTGGAAATCATATGTTGTTATAAAATTCCATAAATCAAGACTATTATTTATACTCGATATTTGATCTGTAAAACAAGATATAATCAATGGAACTGTGATCCAAAGAATTCCTCTATGAGTGAAGTAAGTGATACTTTCCCACACAAGCATTTCAAGAGCAAACCTTGCAATATATACACCATTCGTCTCAACATCAATTAAAAATATAGTTGAACGAGTTAAAAAACTGGATGTGTACAATAATTTACGTTGCCTCGCTAACGGAAGTAAAATGAAGTCTGGTTGTAAAAACTTGTTTCATTTGTGAATGTTTTCGTTTGTTCTGAATCAAAATATTCAAACTATGGGCATTCGAATAAAAATATTGAATCAGTGGCGTAATGAATAATTCTACACTGCATAAATTGCGGTGCTTAGACTGGAATGCCTTTTGAAATAGTAACGACACTTCTTTATTATTGAAATCAATAAGGTCTCCGTACTGGTCGTTTCCTATGGTAAAATTGGTTGAGGATTGTAGACAACAATGTTTACCGAAACAAAAGTATTTAGCAGTTTGGAAAGGATCTCGAAACAGATCGGAATCTCGAATTACGTGTATAGTACATTGATTGGATAGTCTTAGGAAGGATCTAAGTTAATGGTTATTGTTGCCAATCTCCATTTTTTAGAAATGGTAGATGAAACCACTAAAAAAATCATCAGATAAAAACGTTTTGTAAGTATATTTAAGCTTAGTTCCATCTTTTGCATTAGTTTGTTCATTAACGCTTAAATATATTTAAAATACAACCAAATTGAAGTAAGTTCTCAATTTTTTGCTTGAGTGCTGCTAGATGCATCAATGCAAAACAAGTACTAATGCAATACAAGGAGATTGGAAAATCTTTGAACATTTTTAAACCAAAGTTCAACCCAATGATTTTTTTAAACATGCGCTTTTGCACTTGCATTTTTACAATGGCTATTCAAATCAAGCTCTATTTACAATAATTCAAGCATCGATTTAGGACAATAATAAATTCTATTTGCAAATAAAATTGATTGTTAAACAGCAAATATTGATTCTTAAGATATTACCACATAATAAATCAAACGGACACCAAACGATTTGGAAATTGTTTATTACAACTTCTAGAGGATGTTTTGGGTTGGGATATCAATTTCAATAATGAGCTCTTCTAGTAATCGATTTCTAGTTAGTATTGAAATGTTCTTGATGGAAGTGTAAACTCTACGTTTGTTATGTTATTTGTCTTTAAAATATTACTCAAATGGGCTGCAGTAAGAAAAATGTACTTAAAACATGAAATGGTTGTTGGTTTTGAAAGGTAGTCAAACAATTGCTTGAGACATTTTAAACGAATAAACTTTTTAAAGGCAGCTTAGGTTTGGGATTAAAATGACACTTCACAAAGTTGACATTGTTGCATAACTGTTTTTCGTATCATAAAAAACTCAAGTACTTTTCTGACGATTCAACATAAGTAAGCTTCGAGCTGCATATTCGTTTATGTACACTTGTCATTATAATTACAATAACTGAGATATTATAATGTTATTAACTTAAAACCACTTTGCTGTACACCTGACATAACGAAGAAAATTTCCTTAAAATTAAAAACCAATTTAACAAACGAATGAGATTTAAAGCATCTTTAAAGTTTTAACCCAGACAACATCAAATATGACAACAAGGTCACTAAGTTGCAATAAGTTAAATGCTTATTTCCAATAAGAGAAACACAGGATTTTCATACTTAAATATTTTAAATTTGCTTTTAAATGTAACAGAGTTGATGTATTTCTAGCAATATCATCACAGATATGTAGATAAACCTAACTTCGCTTTTGCGATACCGTAAGGTCCCAATCTAAAGCTAGTTGGCAAGCACGCCCTGAGCCACCTTTGATTTTCTCTTTTCTTCAGAAATAGTCTCCAATATTTTTTAAACGTCAGCGAGTTCTTGTATGGGATGTCCGCAAGAAAAGTCCAAATTATTGCAATAACAACGGCAATACATACAACAACAGGCCCAACCATATATGTAATAATATTTAGCAAATGAAACATTTTTAGAGTCACGTAAAGTCCACAAGACGACAACAATACTCCAACACATATTTGAACAGTAAGATATAATCAATAATACTACTTGGACAAGGGAGAGTGTACGTCATAGCTGAAGCACTCTTGAGTGCCTCATAAAAACCATTTTTTTAGTATGAGTTATTGTTACTCTCTGTATGCAATGAAGCATTCGTGGTTCAGTGGTGAGGCTGTCTGATTTTAATCAGCCGAGGGTTCCAAGTACGAATCCTGGCTGTCCCATAATCTTTTTTTTTGCGTTTTTTCAAGTCGCTATATTTTGTCGAAATAGTCGGTAACTGTTTGACGGTGTACTGTTCAGACATTTTTGGCCTCTATTATTTTAATTACTTGCTGCAGAAGAGTACGATAAACAAGTTGCGTTTTTACATATTTTTAGTAAGTATGCAATCCTCTCGAATATTGGATGGCGTTATAAAGTCGCTTTGTGTCAAGACATTGACGTCAAGGGCTCTCACTCTATAACTTATAACTATTACTCTTAAACGGTTAGGAACTTTTGAATTCTGTTTTTTGCAATGTGGTCCTACAAAACGGGTAAATGAAGAATCATACCATTATATATAAGGCTTCCCTGAGTGTACGTCATGACCGTAGCATATATGCTCTCTACTCAAGTGGCTACACGGTGTACGTATTT
>JAQFZG010002749.1:0-15481 GCA_034695465.1 Entomobrya nicoleti | reverse complement strand
CATATTTCAGTGGGCTTGATTGATTATAATTTAATTCAAACTTGTCCATATTTAACAACAAATACATACATACAGTCATAATATTTACAGACAGACAAATATTTCCGAAATAAGTAACATATAAAGACAGTAAACACTTACTTAGGTACCATAACAAATTTACACATAAATTACGTAGTATGATGGCATTGCAAAAAACGTCAGTTTTCAAGAACTTCCAAAAACATGACCAAGCTTCTTACCAAATAATTAACGGAAACCTTTTTACATCTAAACAAAAAAGTAGTCGAAGAACGTTTAGATAAAGGCTTGTTACATAATTTATTGCCAAAAGCAAGCAAATACTCCAAGTATAAGAACCATTACAGGCCATTTTAAAAACAGTGGTATACAATTATCCCAAATGAATACATAATTATATCAAAAATTAGCTTTATCAAAAAATCTTCACATTGTCCAGACTGTAAAAATAAATCAAGTCGACTAAATAAACAGACGAATCACAGCAAATCGAATTAAAATACTTTTAAATACATGTGAATGATAACACAGCACCAATTAAAGCGAAACTCTTATTAACAATAGTTTGATTGCGGTAATTTAGTTACGTTCGTAAAGCTACTGTAAATCCCAGAAAAGACACATTTTGGTCTCCGCATTAGGATTACCAAAAATTTCTACCAAACTTGACATTACCAATTAGATTCGATCTAGTACTTGACTAGGTATGCGCAAACTGATTGCCACGTACTGGACCGAAGAGTTGACTGCTTCAAAATTGCGCCTTTTGAACAGTTGACCAATTAGTTACCGATTTTGTATTCTTGTATCAGTTCATGCAAATAAAATACAAAGCAAACAAAGACAAACCCTTAAATTGTAAACCAAATAACAGAACAATAATAATGTAGGTAGACTGTTTTCAAATCTCTGTTCGAAGTCATTTATAAAAAATAAAAATTCGACAGCCATCCATGAGCATAGCTTTTTGTAAAACTCGTCAGTATGATTAAGTTTGCATTATATAATTTACTTGATATATACATGATATATGATATACATAAGTTTGACTTTAGATTTAAAATATAGCTTTTGAATGCAAAGTCATCAATTTATGGTAATATTTGTATCAAAATAAGTACTTATTAAGCTAGTTATCAGCCATCATTAATTTAAAGCAAATAAATAATAAATTGTATTAAAATATAGTTCATTTCAGAATTGAATTGTTAATTTAATTGATTTTACTCGAAAACATAATAAAATTGAGTCAGTTACTATTTAAATTTTAGTTATTTTGATCTATGTTAATTGACACGCCACAACTTTCCGAATTAAGCTTTGTTCTATTTAAACTATTTTCTATTGTTTTCAGCTAAAAGTTCAATTTCAAAATGAGTACTTATACCATAATCCAATTTTTCTATTCAACGTTATTCTACTTATAAATGTTTGCCTATGAGGACATAGGCCTTTCAAGGGTTGGCGTGTCACGTAAATGGGAAGTATTTGGTAAAGGTTATGTGTAATTGTATGTAGTAATATAAGTGAATATATGTTATGTAATGAGACGAATGAAATATGATAAATGATATGATATGGAAGAAGAAGACCAGTCTTCGGCTAGAGAGCAAGATGTGAAGATGAATAATAAAAGTAGTGCACACGCACTAAGATTACTATGTAATATATAATTGTGTAGTACACTATTTATTGTGACACTTAATCAAATTTTCTTCGCAGGTCTTTCATGCGAATGCTTGGAAATACATTCCTGTTCTGTATGAACCATTAGTTATCTGTGCATTCCAAATTAATACTTAATTAAAATATGAATAAATGGTTTCAAATGTAAAATAAGTGATGCGGGCAAACCAGAATAAATTTTAATATGGCTCGCCATGTGCAATTTATTGTGAAGCTTACGAATGATTCAATGTTTTTAAATGGTTTCTCTAAAGACTTGATCCTGATGCGATTAAACATGGCATATGTAAAATACTTCGTCAGTACGTGGCGTTTCCAAGTAATGTCGTTGTATTTAAAACACATTTTGGGAATTTGTCTTACAACTATGATAGCAAGATTTTAACGTGACTAAATACACAAATCCAAGATATGGAAAATATGTGATTTTGGTCGCTCTCGTCATGTAATCATAAAGTGTTTCAAATTATTATTTTAAAGTGGTTGACCAGGTTTAGAGTTACACTTAGTAATTTCACGGCCCAATTTATTTTTAACTTTCCATTAGAATATGTATAAAATGTGGACAAACATTATGTCACTGTCACTCAAAGTGTTTTTATGGGTTAGCGAACTTTAATTTACGATACATAACCCAAATACTGCTCTACGGGAATAAAATAGTCTAAAATTCATACGCTCGGAATAATTCTCAGAGGTAAATCAATAGTATTACAAAACGGAACCAACCTTTTTTATAATTTAGTGGTTCCATCCAACCCGGATTTTGACTTACCTAAAACCGACGACAATATTAATTTGTCCTTGTGAATTATTAAGCAACGACACGTGTTTCAATTAATAGTACCTCACTTAATTGAAATTAACTTCGCAGTACTATTTTTAATTTATTTTCCTAAAAGCATTTTAAATATTTTTATTTCATATAATGTACAGTACACTACGCTTATTTGAAATTCACAATATGTGTAAAAGCCGTTGAAACCATACAATATAATGCAAATATTTCATGTTCCGTTGTCAAGTACAAAATTTTTTTAAAGGGTTAGGTTGCAGATAACCAAGGGTAATTAATTAAATTTAACATTAAATCAAACTTTATGAATAAAAATGACATTTGTAGGGTAAAATTTTATTTTAATTTATCTAAATTAAATCCTGCTCAGCATTTGAGCTACCTGGTGCATGCTCATGATGTGAATTTAGTCTAATATATATATATCCTAATATATCATCTCTAGTGAATCTAATTATAAGTTTTTTATTACAATTTAAACTGTAAGATCTTAGTATCTTAACTATTATATTAATCATTTGTCTTGTTTCGGGACTTTTTCGGGCAGTAGATATTACTGTGTGGAGATATTGTGCAATAGTATATTTATATATCCATTATAGATTACGATCGTTGTATTACATTATGTAATTGGATAAGAAATAAAATTGATCAATAACAATATTAAAAAAGTTTGGACAAGTAACAAAATGTCTTTGTATGTATTAAATATAAACATTTGTAAACATTTCAAAATCTTAAAACTCAAATTCTGCTACATTAAATCAAATACCATATGTTTTACAAATAAAATATGTCAAATATTCAGACAAAAAAATTGTTAGGATAATATTTCACTTAATCTATCACGGACATCTTTCCCCAACCTCCAAATATATATCATTTATTAAGGTATGCAAAGCAGAATGAGCACTTTAAAAAGTTACCTACTCATGTATTTTTATCTCCATTAGGTTTATATCTAACAATTTTACGACAACAAGTAATGGTCAAACTTTTCAACGCAGGAAGATTATCCAATCAATTTTGTTTCCTTCAATCCCATAAGGATTATAGTACAGTTCCCATGATTGGCCTTTCACTCGTTTGTATATATAGATTGTACACGATGCCCAAATACCTAATAATCAGAAAATACATTTTTACAGCCTATATTACGTTATATATCTTAAATACTAAATTTTTTCATTACCTTAATTATGCAATACTTAATTTACAATACATGTTATATTTTTAATCTAAACATGGAATATGATTACTGAATTTGTGGCGGGCGAGCTTTGCTCCCTAACCGTCAAATAAACTACCCTTTAAGGGAACTAACTAACTAACTAACTAGTACAGTTATTTTGTAAAATAAATGTAAATAACAGGTTTAGACGACGGCAATGAATTTCAAACCACATATTAGATCGGTTATGTAAACCAATCTGTAGCTCCTTTTCACTTTCAAAGGTTACATATACATTAAAATCATAATAAATAACGGCAAACAGAGTTTACGGAAGATTACATCAAAAAAGTACATTTATTTTCAACCAACATAGAAATGCTTAAATAGTGATAAAAAGTAATTATTCATATACAGATGTAAAAGCTTCTAAATATTCACCACAAATATATCAATCTTAAACATAAACCGTTGTAGTCAATTTTAATGTCATGGTCGCATTGGTGTGCCAGATAATTTATGGCTCTTTAATGATCTACCTGAACTTCAACACTGATCATCAAAATTCTGTTCTAAATCACCTCGAAAATTAAACCATGGGCTATACCATTTTCTTTTCACTCCATCAAGCTCAAAAAAATATCTAACATATCTCTCTTCAGCACTAACTACTACCGTTTTTAAACGAGTTAGGACGCTAGAAATATTAGAGTCCTGCAAATTGGGCTCAAATCCAATGAACTTAATAACTTGCATTTCACGAAAATGATTATCCCGAACACGATTTTTCCGAAAAGATAAACTATCATCGAAATAATTTCTGCCACGAATAAGCTTAATTCCACATAACGAGTTTTTTAAGGGAAGCAAAAAGTCGAGACTTAACACAGTCGCCTGCCAAATTGAAATTAGTTTCACATTCGGAAATTTGAGTCTGCAGTGCAGGCTATCCTGTAATGCGGATTTTCTCTCAGCGTCGTTACTGGGGGTAGGTAGCTTCAAATATAGTTCAGTGCACGAATTAGAATCTATTTTATTTTCCAGTGCGGCAAGCACGCGTAACCATGAAACAAAGGGAAGGGAATGATCCGCATCTGTACCCGAAAAAAACTGTAAGTCCTCAAAGTCGTGGTAAATAAATTGCATTTTAGCCAATTTTAAATGAATGTTTGATCGCTCAAACATTTCAAAATCTTCTGGTGAACGAATTTCTAAACAGAGTTGAGTCAAATTAGGTAGTCCTTTAGGAATAATAGCATAGTCGTCTATTGATTCTGGACGCTCAACATTTAGTTGGGTAGTGTCTGGATGTTGATCAATAAGATGATTGAATATAGAAATAGGAACCCCAACAGTACAAAGATATTCCAATTTTGCCAACTTTGGGAATGGATTCGTGGATATTTCTTCAATCAAGTCTTGGCGCTCCTCTGGTGATTCAAATGAAAAATGCTCTTCTCTGTCAAAGGTGATATCCAGAATTCTCAAATTGGGCATTAGCTGACACAGCTTGTGTAACATCTTGTAAGGCTCCACAGTCTCCACATAATCTTCAAAGCTTCTCGCTTCAAATCCGAAATACCAAACTTCTTCACCCCATTTTGTAATTAATTCTGTCATGGCAGTAAACTGCGCTTCAACATTGTCTTCATCTACACAAGCTGGCATGATGACGTATCGCCATAGAAATGGACTTTTTTTCGACTTGGCATCAACCAAATCAAAATGTGTTGCTTTAAAATGGTTTATAAATTCTCGTATACGAGAGTCGTCATGAAAACCCTGGAGCATAAAAGGAAAATAGTTTTTTGACGATTTGAAGTCTCTCTTCATAATATAGTGACCAGCATCCTTGTTGGTGTGAATTTCTTCAATAGCGTTGTTCCACGATTTGCAAACTAGTCGACAATTCATAATATCGTTCTTGGGAAGCGAGAACGTAACTTGGTCAGAAGATTTTGATGGGAATGAACCGTCAAGGTTTATATCCTTAAAGAATTCATCCAAAGTAAAATGATGTGTCAAAATTGCGAAAACATTTGGCAGAACAACTTCAGCTTCACTCTGCTGTGCTAGCAGAGTTCTAAAATATGGAGTGGAGTTGCTGAGGTTTTCAATATCATCCTTCCTATTTATTCTTTTGAACACTGATTTCCACACCTACTTGGCATATAGAAGATAAATTTATTTGAGCTTAAATTAAGTAATAAATTTGTGATAATGCAATATTTTTGTTAATTACCAGTTCCGGAACAAACAGATTTAAGTCTGTCAAATGCGTTCTGTCCCGTTCTAGTTTATCTAATTCCATGGCTTCCAGAGAGATAAACGTGTCACTAAAATTTTGAGAATTTTCGTCGTTTATGTCGACCTTTTGTCGTTTTGCATTGTTACTGACCAATTCTGATTTTTGCTTCTCCATTGCAAATATTTTTAATAAACACTAATTCGAAGTTATTAAAATTATACAGCGGGAGTAATTTTCACATTAAAATCACGCACCGTATCAAAGCCAATTTTGGTTTTCACATTTCCATAAATACTAGTATAGTAAAACAATCATAAAGTTCACCTCGTTGTTATAAATTTTCTGAATAGTCAATATAACAATAAAACTTTCAAATGTTAAGACATTTTTATTGAAACAGTTAAGTTCCAACCAAAACTTTGGAATTGATGATGGAATACAAAAACAAAAAAATCTGTTTTGACCGAGAACAAATAAATAGAATTTAAGTGTGTTTAAAACATAATTTTATTCTTAGCACTTAATTCTTACTCGACGAATGTTTATATTCTCCTAAAGCCAAAAGTAGTTTTAGTGTTTACAACATGAGCTTCTTACTAAAGTGTACAATGCGTATATTTCTGCCCATCATACTAAACAATATTGACAGGTATACCTATCCATACTTAAAGTTGACTAGAAATCTTAATATAATAGGTATGCCAGATCAAAAGATGAAATCCGATAATAAGCTATGCTTGAGAGACTCAAGCAGCTGACAGTTGTACACTAGTAAAAGTGGTCGTTGTAG
Organism: Entomobrya nicoleti; assembly: GCA_034695465.1. Lineage (NCBI taxonomy): Eukaryota > Metazoa > Arthropoda > Collembola > Entomobryomorpha > Entomobryidae > Entomobrya > Entomobrya nicoleti. Next base: position 8,769 of record JAQFZG010002749.1, on the reverse strand, counting down.
AGTACATGCTCCCAAGTCTTTTATGTATGTGCTCTCAAGGTGCTACATTGTTAAAATACTCCCAAGTCAGAATGTCTATTGATATAAAAATGAATAAAATATGTGTACTTTAAATTGAGTGTTATACATAAACACTTTAGCATGCTTTTTCTTAACACTCGCTCATGTTGTATGGAGAAGCATTTGATTACTGCTACGAGCAAATTTAGGAAAACTAGGCAATATGTTCACCAGTTCAGATAGAGTTTTTTGATGACTCGGCATTCATTATTAATATTCAAGCTACTTTACACTTGTGTTTCTTAAAAAGAACCTAATATTTAGTCATGCTTTAGGAAAAATATGTGTGTACATTTTGTGCTGTCGGCTGCATATTTGTATACATATTGCAAGACCAAAACATGATATATTATTTTAATTATTTGTGCTGTTACTTTATGTACAATATACACCATGATATATTTATAGGTGGTTCATTCATATGTTAAGCATGAAATATTTGTGGTACACTTTGATACACAATGTATTTCATTTTTTAAAGCCGTGACTGTATGTCTGGACATGAGTACATTACTTGTGGTCAAATAATTAAATTGGTTTGATATTTAGTTTATTTGAGTGGAATTTGAAGCATTTGCCACAATGAAAACATTTACTCAAATATTTTTGCATTTACTTCAATAAATCGAAAATTCCGTAACAAATACGAGCACATCAACGCAGGCATTCACATGGTTCTAATTCAAAATCGAGACAAATTTTTGTTTTAGTTACCGTCTATAATGATTGATTAGCTTAAAGATATAAATAATTACTTGCTTTTTGTGTAGCGCCAAATCTTACATATCTCAAATGCATCCAACTAGTTCAAAGACAATGTCACCAAGAGCAATGAAGAAGGCTATAGGAAAAACGTTGCGTTGTCGGAAAATATGGTTTTAGTAAACCAGTGCCTACAAAAAATTAAATTAGATGACAACGATCAGTCAAATAAAACTGAAGAGTTAACTGTTTCCATTGAAACGGTCATAGATGTAAATTACACGCAAAATATTAGCCCATGATCCTGCCGTCAAGAAATTGAAACTTTAAAGTCTACAGTTAAGCAATTGAATTTGCAACTCAACAAGCGCAATCAGCTGATTACGAAAATGAAATCCAATTTCCGTAAAGCTGTAGCTTCGCTAATGACATTTTTCAATAATGAGGACAAAGATGAAGAATTTCAGAAGGATGCCATAACTCAACAACCTTCCGTTATTATTGGGGTTTCTACACTAGTAAGCCATTGATAAAACCTGTTTTTCCCAGTTACACGTTTTAAATTGTAAACAATAAATTGGTTTCATTTATTCATGACATTTGTTTTAATTTGTCCCATTTAGGCTTCTGACACAGCAGCTGAAGATCCTCTTGTATTGAGAAATACTAACAGCTGTTACAAGAACGTATCAAAATGCAGCTTATCAGGGAACTGGAATTGGTAACAATGAGCAAAATGAGATAGTGGATGTTGATGATGTAGGCTACAACAACAATGCTGACAATGAAGTTGATGTCCATGGAAATGGTTCTCACTACAGCCCGAATAAAATTGGAAGCGAATCCGACAAAGATAATATGGATCATGATCCAAATTGCATTAGAGAACAAGCCAAGTAAGATGAATTGGATTTATAGATTTAAAAATCAACTTTAATTATGCGATACTGAATATTTGGTCGGGTATTTAGTCGAAAATTTGAAAATTGCGTGAATTTACAGGGAAACAAGACTGTCGACCTTGGCTGGTTACCCAGAACGAGGCGTAAATTTTCCAAATTGTGGTAAAACTCTTGAGAACAATAAACCTTTATATCAGCCCATTACAAATCTTCTCCAGAAGAGAACAAGGAGGTGTCACTTATGCGCTGAGGCTTTTACTCATCGAAGCAACCTTTATCGACATGTCAAACATTTTCACAGAGGTATCCGTTACAAATGCAGTCACTGTCCTGGTGAATTCAAAACTAATGAAAAACTTCAACGTCACGTCGAACGAGTTCATGCACAAAAAGAGAGGCCAATAATCCAGTGCAATGTTTGTGGTATTCATTTATTATCTGGTTTGGATTCTCATATGTACCATATGCACAAGGAAGTGTGGACTGGTAACAGTTCAAATTGTTTAGCGAAAAACATTGACATCGACACTTCAAAAAATTAGCTTTCAGTGTTAATTTTGTTTTATAATGTTTTATTGGACGTGAAAATGATGCAACTTGGATAAAAGTGATACAAGAATTGCTGAAATGAAAATTGGCTAGTTACGTGACAAGAATCCAAATGACAGTAATTTAGTACATTTTTGCGTGTAAACTAACGTTATGTTAGTATTGTAAAATGCGTGAATAAAATTTACAACATGCAATAATGCCAATGTAGGTTAAAGTGAAAATAAATATATGTACAAAGGATTGATTTTAAAAGTAATTATTTCAAGTGTAACTTTTAACTACAAAATATTGGGATTATGTAAGTAAAATATTTAGAAATAAAATATGTGTCATTGAACCAAGTCAAGTTTAAGCGGAAATGTTCAAGTATTTATTTAGTTCGAAAAAGTAAATTGAAAATATATCATGAAATACACTTAGCTTATACGTAATTACAAGTTTTAAGATGTAGAAGTAAACATGTCAGCAATACAAGCTGTGTCCGTTAAATAATACGACTATATTGATATTAGTTTAGTGCCAAAAGTATGGTAATAATTTCATTTTTTACCGATTGCAAAATAAATACCGAATTTTTTGCAGAAACTTAGATTATAAAATATCGTCATTTACCAATCCTTGATAACCTTATTACTTATTAGAATTGAGTAGCCTAATAGCCTTTTATATAAATTTATCAATCCAACGAATCTAATAAAACTATTACCATACAAGTCAGTAATTACAGCAAAATGAAAATCCTGCCTTGGAGTTACTCAAATATACATAAGAGGTTGGTTATAATCTATGAAACAACTTTTACTGACTAAACAAGTTGGATTGTTTAGACAAAAAACCTAAATGTTTACAAAGTATTTTTCTTATATGATAATTTTTTTTACAAAATTCAATGATATGAGGGTCGTATAATATTCCCTGCAACAATCGTGTAACAGGAGCGCAATTAACGAATTCCTTTACTAATCAATAGTTTTGTTGATGGATCAAACTGAAACTTGTTTCTTTGTCATGTGAGTTCTTGCATGACTTTTCAGACTGCTTTTACGCGAAAATCGTTTACCGCAGAGATTGCATACATGGTCTTTTATTTTCAAATGTACTTCATTTATATGTCCTTGCAACCAGCTAGCGTGAGAAAATGTTTTGCCACATTGGTCGCACTTAAACGGCTTTATTCCATTATGAGCCACCATATGATTTCTAAGATAATCTCTTCTGGTAAACCTCTTTTGACATATCCGGCAGCTAAATCTTTTGATAGGATTGTGTGTGTCTTCATGATCTTTGAGTTTGTCGCTCCGAGCAAATGGCTTTTGGCAGACTCCACATCTGTATGGTTTCTCTCCGGTATGTGATTGAATGTGGACCTTAAGTGCTTTATCTGAACAGAGATATTTTCCACAAAGATTGCATTGGAAAGTCGTTTCTTTGTTGTGTGTTTGTATATGCGCTCTCAAATTGTGTTTGTGCAGAAAACACTTGCCACATTCACTACACTGATGGGACTTGGCACCCATATGTATTTTCTGGTGCAATCTGAGGCTGCGTTGGGCAGCGAAATATTTGTTACAAATGCTGCATTGAAACTGTTTACCCCCGGTGTGGCTGGCATGGTGTAGTTTCAAGGCTGAGCTTTGAGAGCACGAATAGTCACACAGTTTGCAAAACCAAGGTTTTTCTCTTGTATGTGTGTAATAATGCAAAAGTAAATAGTTTCTATTTGAAAAGCTCTTATTGCAAAATAGGCATTGTAATAAAATATGTGCATAATTGGGAGACTTAATGTGTTCTTTTTTAAGGATGAATTTTCCACAAATTTCGCTTTGGTAGTGTTGGTCGGCCGTGTCAGTTGCCATCAGAAAACGCCTATTTTCACACCTGTAGGAAAACTCAAAGTTTCCAATTCCTTCGTCTGAATTTCTTAATAAATACAACGACTTAGTAGTATGTAACTTTTGCTATTAGATAAGCACTTGCTAAGTCGGTCAATTTTAGTACAACTGACTGTGAGTAAAAATTTATATGTTCTCTTGACAAAAATATTTTTTGCAACTTTTACACTCGAAAATACACGTGGTCACGATTTCGAAAGATTTTTCGTAAATAACTTAAAACTACTTAGTTGAATTCTCCACCTACTCCAGTAAAGCACTTTTAAGATTCTGTGTACTGTACGTTTAACTTAACTAACTTTCCTTGAGAAAAACTTGATTAAAGAAATATTAAGGAAATGCAGTGAAGTTCTTGTGACTACTTTTGACAACAACGTTGGTAAAGCTAACTACGTCTCGTAAATTGCTTCATGAATGGTATATAAATATTAACATAAACCTTTTTACTATAATAGTACGTGTTTTATAACTGAACATAGCTTGCTCCAAATGCAAGTAAATTTTGTGTATGCACAAAATAAAACATATTTTAAGCATATATATCTATGCATATTTATAAGCTCATATAAACGTAGACCTGACTCCAGATTTCATTTGCAAAGGGGATGTTATTTAGCATCTGCAATGCTCTTACATGAATAGTTCTACCAGAATGGGAACGTGATATCAATTCCATGCAGTGCAGCCAGTCTCGGCATACTTTTGAGCAATGAAATGTTAATGTATTTTCCGGGTTTCTCTACATTAGTTTTTGACATAAGCTGTAGTCACAAAGTTGTTTATGTATTTTTTTAAACTGCTTCTGGCGAATTTACAAAGTAAATGCTTCAAATTTTAGTGCTTTTCATTTCATAGTCTGATGCAAAATTGACGGATATTCTAATGATACAAACAAGCTTCCCTTGATACGTGCGTGTTAAGTTCTAAAACAGAAATGCTAAATGGTGGATTTTGGTCTCTGAAAACTGTAACAAACTTATTTTGAAAAGAAAACAGTGTTTATGTTAAGGCCAACAAGAAAATAAATAGTTAAATGACAAGAAATCAAGTATTTTACTTGAGTGTGAAGCATTTTCCCATCAATGTCCACTAAAATATTTACAAGTATTGATGCATGCGCTTTTCTGATATAGCGGTATCTAACATGTGAATGCACATGAAATTTGTAGTAAGCTATTTACATTACGAAGCTTTTTAACTGAAAATCGTATGTGAATATGCACGTGTTTCGGATTGTAACCGGTATGGCAGTTTACGTGCATAACTTACTCATACTGTTAAGAAAATTGTTTGTTCATGTAAGAAATCGAACACTAGAAACATCATGCATCGGAATGCACATATTCTATACTGTGCATTTATTGAAGTACAATTGTTCGCTTTCATTAACAGACCTCCAGAATATATGTAGGAATATTAAGTAGCAGCATAACGTATTACTATATGCAGAGTGTTTTTATCTTCAATGCAAATAACAAAATAGCACACAAATTGTTGCAGTCAGCTTTGAAAAAAAACTTTAGTACAATACAACACAAGGTATGCTATTTTATCGTAATGTCTTAACTGAAGTAGCAATTGGTGGCGGGCATAATCTTTACAGATTTTGCAATTAGTCATCTCGCCAAAATAAAGTAACAGATTTTCAAAAACTTATATAGGAGACAACATTTGCCTTTAGTAGAAGGTGAGTTAGGGTCGACACAAGCCTTCAATGTACACGTAAAAATATTTAAAGTAGAATAATTTCTATTCGTAAATTATATCTATTTAAATAATCAAATGTGATTCTCATAAGTCAACCGGTAGCAAAGATGTGACCTAGAGGTAGTTAGTACAAATATTGGAACTTATATTATTGAGTTTTTATACAAATGTAAGTTTGGCAATTCTACCGTAAACTAAGAAAATACATTACTGTCGCTTATTATTACTGAGGTGCAATATCTTTAGTATAAGACAATACAAGAAAGCCGCTATTATTTCTATCATATTCCAATTTACTGACTGGATATGACTGATCAATTTTATGTCCAATTTGAATCATATCAAAGTAGTTTACCGATTGCGTGTTTCAGCAAATGGATTCACTGAAGTTACTGCCCTTTTATATAAATTAACCGTCTAATACTGACCACAAATTGGTTTTGAACGCTATTAACCTATTGAAGCTTTTTTATATTGATTTAAATCATTTTAAACGAAAAATAATAATTAAATAAAACTAAATCAAAGCTTTCTATTCGAACAAGCTGAATTCGAAAGAAATAAAGACAATTAAACGCAGAAACATGATTCGGTTTATTTAATTATTAAAACTTTGCGAAGCTAGGGCATTATCTGTTATGTTTTTAAATTATGTTCAATATTTTTGACAAATTGACTATTTTCAAAATTTCTAACAATTTTTGCCATTGATCGAATTTATATATAGTACAACATTTAACCATGTTTTAGGGGAATTACAATTTAAACCCTAATAGAAATTTAGTCGAATCAAACAACTTACTAAAGACTCTAATACCTTACTAAATCTTTTGCCAAATAGGCATGTTCCTGGAGCTTAAACCTAGAATTTAACTTTCTAAGCGTGTTGCAGGACTTCTGTAAAATATTTCCCAAACACTCATCATGGCTACTCCCCTTGTATTGAAAAGTTGGCAACTTTGTAACACATGTCACGAATTTGTCTTAAGATATCGCCTACCCATTTACATGGATCCACAAACAGGAAAATTTATCATCTACAAAACTGAATCGAAAATACTTCCACTTGGACTATACGCAGTTTTAAACCAAGCATTTATATGTTTAATGGTGATGCTATTGGTTGAGTCAATATACCTGCAAGACATAGTTCTTGATATGGGTGTAAAAATGGCATATTTGGTTACCATAATGACTTTGATTGCCAATTGCTGTTGGGGTGCTTGTTTATACTGTTATCTGGATTTTTTGGCATGTTTCTACAATACGTTAACCAGATTTGACGGTGATCTGCGTCGTTTATATTCAAACAATATTCAGCAATTTCACGACAGCTCGTCATATATTCAGCTTATTCTTCAAGGTAATTAATTAAGATCTAATTCAAAAAAAATTAAACTTAGTTTAAAAATCCTTTCATGATTTATTTTAGAAATCCGTCATGTTCTGATTGGAAAGTCGGCGGACGTTCTTGGTCTAGTTGTGAATGCAATCACATGGTCAATGTCAATTGCAGCTTATTTCATGGCACCAATGTGCATTTTAACAAATATAGACCCAATATACTAACTGCTAAGAATACATTACTCAACATTTTTGAAAGATACATATAAATTATACACTTTAGCCATGATTAGATTCATTTTGATACAACGATTGGCCAGTGAAGGCATTAGGCTATTTTTGACGATAATGATTCCGTTTCTAACATTTCTAAAGACTTTCATAGACATTGTGCGCTTTCTGGGTCGCAGACAATTTAACCGACAAACGGTGTTGCTTTACAATCAATTGCATTGCATAAACCAAATGATTATCGATAAATGTAAACTCTTGTCCGGGCTGTTGCTAGGATTCAGTTTTGTAGTCATTGTTTTATTAAACTGGGTAGTTATTTCTGGATGGGAGTTACTAGCATGGGAAATATATGCCGTGTGCATGTTTTTGAATATAGCAATATATTCTGCTGTGATGCTGGCACTACCGTGGGCTTGCAACTTGAACGAATCCAGCACAAATATTATAAATGGATGGAAGGTCAATGCACTTAAGCAACCTGATTCACTAAAGTATTGGATCAGGCTCAGTAAAGCACAACGGCCTGTTTCTTTGTATTACGGAATGACGAAATTTGACGAAGAAACGCAAAGCAATTATTTTCATATCATTGTTAACTACACCGTAAATGCAGTATTGCTTTATTAAATTACACACTAGATTTTTAAAGAAGTAACTTGGAAATACTAAGGAATAAAAGGTAGTACACAGAAAATAATGATGTTAATATAATAGTTTTCCTAATTGTAAAATAAACAAGATCTATTCATTATCCATTGCATACCTTTCATGCTGACCTGAAATTTGTTGAGCTTCGTTTTGGTCATCAAAAATTGTTCACAGTTTTAATAATCGAAAATGTTTTTAACAATTGAACTTTATTCGTACCTAAGTTCACTTAAATCCTAAGTTACTTTAAATATTCCACCATGATACAGGATCTTATGTAGATGATAACAGATTATTTAAAAAACTAGTCATTTACTTGGTGGCTTTCATATTTGATTGGACACTTCACTTTACTAGAATGGATAACTTGTTATTTTTTACTTTTGATCGATACCTAACTCATTTTCATAAACGACACTATACTCCAGTGAATCGTTTTCATTCTTATTTGCAAATGGACGTATTGTTACAAAAGGACGTACATTTATTTCTTGATTTCATTGTAACTTCATTGTAATATATCTTAAATTCAATTGTATAATAATGGCAAATTATTGCTATTAGTGATAATAATACTGTTTTAGATTTAGTCGGTTGCGGAATACCATCCCTTTATGTCAAAATAACTCTTTTGCTTTGAACTAGCTCTTAGTATGTAGCATACACAACCACCCATTTCGTTTTTGCGAAATAAATTGAACTTTTTAAGTTCTGGAAAGGCCAGCCAA
>JAQFZG010002748.1:0-15481 GCA_034695465.1 Entomobrya nicoleti | reverse complement strand
ATAATGTTCAGTTAAAAGATAACTATCGCTTTAAAGAACCTTTCGTCATTTACGCCTTATCATAAATGACGCCACATACTGCATGGCATATTATGCACACATGAATTGCAACTTTATTATGGGTAGATGATATATGTGTAAATTTATAATGAAAGTGAATCAAATTGAGTAATTTTAAAGAAAAGTAGGAGAAAAACAAAAATTAGAGGATACTAAAAAAATGTGTAATGAGCATGTATGTATTATGTATGTATTCATGTTATGCTGAATTTAGTTTTTTATTACTAATGATGCGATGGGAGCTACTCTACTAACTAACGACATGCACATGCGATTATAGAGGCATAGGTGAACTACTATGTAAAGATGACTAATCATCATGTCATCATCATCTCTTCTCTCATAGCACACAGAAGACAAGATGAAAGAGGAGCAGAATAGGTAGGTCTTCTCGTTGACTGGATTTTGTTGGGAGAGATGTGCTGTTCATACAGTCAATCAGTCACATAAAGAGACAAACAAAGTATTATGCTCTGAAGTGAATTGAAGTGAGCTAAAGTAGGGTAAACAAGAGACAAAATATAAATGCTGATGTTGAGTTGATGTAATTTGATGATGAAAATGATGAATGGAGAGATGAGATGAGCACAAAAGTGAGCTAATATTGCATCCAAATCGCTGCCTACAGAATTTACATTATGCAGCGAATCGGCCGGATTCTCATTATGATTAATTTTGTTTCTCTCGGCAGAAAAGTAAACTTTGTAAAACTTTGCTTGGAGAAGAGAAGGAGGACTGTTGTGAGATAACTACTACATATATTTATTTTCGTGTTTGTTGTAGTTTTGTTACTTGGATTCACACAATCAGATAGGTAATTATTGTTAGAATAGAGGAAAATCGTATGACATCACAAAGAGGGAAGCGCGTTTGCTCGTCAAGAAAACAAGGAAAATCACATGGATGTGAGGTGATGATCAAGATGATGATGGCGATGAGGAGTACAAAAAGGTATGCATCGCCAATCGCATGCGGATGAGAAGAAATTGATGATGATGATGATGTAAGCAAGGATAATTTAGTACTATTTACTTTACTCAGCTCATTTCTTCTCTTTCAAGCCATTCAGTCAGAAAATAGTACCAAAGCTCAGTAATAGTGTTTATCCACTTCATTTTGTAAAAAGCAAAAAAAACGATAGGTATATCTTCAGGAAAGTATTTTGTAACGTATTTTACCATTAATCTCACCTCACACACAGGTAGAGTGAGAGAGAGAGAGTAAACAGCTTCCACAAGCAAAACAGTTTTCAAAGCGTTTTTCCATCTCTTAAAAAAACGGTGCGCATAAAATGGAATTTTAGAGAGTCTGCCATTCTAGCATTTTACTTTGATGGTGATGTGATGATGAGAATAATGATGACTGTCATTTCGTTTCAGAATTTTTTATGCATTATATGTACTTATTTGTACACGTTTATTATTACATGGTACAACTTGTTGAGCTTCCTTGATGACTATTATGCATAATGTGGGCTAGTAGCTTCACGAATTATTAATTTGTAAATGTTATGACATGAACTGTATAGTATAATATGGAGTAGTAGTAAATTTTTATACTCATTGGAAAAAATGAACTCATAAAGAAACTCCCTAGGAATCTCTAATGCAAAACTAGTTGAAATACTAGAGTAGCAATAAAATGAGTTTCTTTTTAAAACGCTCACAGAGCAAAGACAAAAGACTAGAGTCAGATGACTAGGTTTGAAAATTAAGAATGAAAAGTGAAACGCTGGCTTAAAATCCCATTCAGTTCACGGTTCGTGTAAAAATCCAGTAAAAATCAGTCTAAAGAGCTAGTATACATAAATGACAAACAAAAATGAAAGTCTGCTTTGTATTCATATTACATATTACATGATGTGTACATATAGCAATGAAGTTGCCCTTGAGGAAACATAAAAAACTCTTGGTGCGTTTTACCGTGTGTGTATGACGAGACGAGTGCCTTGCTTGCTAAAAGTTCAGTATTTTTTATGCATGCATGGCTTGCATTCTCGTTTTATGTAGCTTGTCGTTTATTGTTATTTTTTTGTTTCATGCATCGATAGAGATTATGTGTGACTGCAACAATAATACTTCCGCTGCTGCTCCTTTCGTTTTTTGTCTATATGTCTAGTCCAAACAAAAATTACTTCCACACAACAAGTGTACATGCAGTTACCCTTCTCCTATTTTTTCCGCTCTTTTTTTGTGAGAGAGTAAAATTATATTGCAATTTTATTGTTGTGTTGCGTATTCATAACGTAGTCACTCTGACACAGACACACACATTTTTCCTTCTCCAGCCAGAGAGAGAACGAGAATAGCTAAACTTATAGCAAATATGCATACATTCCATGACTTCTTCCATGCTTTAGTTAATTTTACTCACACAATCAGAAACATGGATAATACATACATATTATCCAACAAACCCAATATTCAGATCCTGTCCAAAAAAAATCTTCTAACGCATTAGTTTCAGTATTCAGCGTAGTATCAAGTGGAAATCCTCTTTTCCAGTGCAATCATAGAGTATAGTTTATTGTAAAGGCGATGTCATTCGAAATCATGTGTATTATACGCAGTAGTTGTGTTCTATACATGTTCAATGTACAGCGCACTTTTTCTGGTGATTTCCGATACGGACCTGATAAAAGCGTTATCGTTGGATTATGTCTCGTACGAACAAAACAGCGAAACATGTAGACTACATGACGATGATGATGATCATGATCATTGGGCTATTTGGAATATATCTATGTATGCAATGTAAGTACATATGAGACAATACAATGTACATTTTTTTCTCCATTGCGTTGTTCATTTAAAATGGTTCATGTAACGTACATGGAATTGAACAAAAGGCAGCAGTTTTGCTGAACAAAAATAAATAAATTCCATGTTCCATAACACTTTTGTTGGCTCTCTCGCTTTCTGTTGTGTTGAAAATTAAATTGCTGCTACATTGGCCATAATGCTGGAGTAAAGAACGAATGGACGATGAACATTTTGTACAGAAGAAGCTGCTTGTGAAGGAGCAAGATGAGGAGAGAGCAAATAAATATATACGAATGGAGCAAAAAAAAGTTTAAACATTATTTTTTATGCTACGTTTAAAGCATTTCCATTCCCATAATATTTGAATTTGAAACGCATTGGATTGGAGATGCAATGCTTATATTCTATTTTTTCTGACAATGGTTGAACGTTGAACGAAATGATAAATATATTGTGTCGCCGTTTATTTTTCTGTTATCGACTACTACACTTTAGACCCTGTCCTGTGCTCAAATTTCAATTGAGTTGTTGTAAATTAAAGTGATAAGAGAGTCGAAAAAGGAGAGAGATAAAGAGAGTAAAGTAGAGATAAATGTTTTCAGGTATGTGGAGCGAGAGAGATAAAACTGGGTAAAAAAGATTAGAATAATGTATCGTTTGATAATATCAGATTTTATCACGCGCCCAGATTATGTTCATTGGGCGGATTTATTGACTTTACGTGTTTTGGCTTGGCTCAAGGGACTCAATATTTTTCAAAAAAAAAACACAACGTCTCGTCTATAACGAATTGGAAATTGGAAGACAAACAAAAATACTAAAAAAAGAAGTTAGTAGTCACCACACCGGAATTTGAATAATAGGCTTGTATTTAGTGAAAATACATTCATTAGTCAATGTTCATTCTACTGATTATGATGACAAGATTGATAAGCTAATCAAATTGCCAAATTCCGGTTTGATGGAAAACAGGAGAAAAAACATTCATTCTCTTTTAACTTCAGCTTTGATTTACAGATTTCCATATGCTCATAAATGAAATGTGTTTGTACATGTGTGTAAACACAAAGGATTTTGCAATTTTACATATCCAATTCGATTTTGGTAAAGTATGTCATTTTCTGTGATGTCGTAATATATTTTGCTGTGTTTATCGCATTCTATCAAAATTAATTAAATATTACGACAGAGCATTGCCATGATCATCATCATCACCATCATCCTCTGCTGCCAGGAAGAAGAAAGTGCAACTTATAACTTTACGACTGGCATATGAACAAAATCACAATTACAAATGTCCCACCACAAAATTGCTTTACGACACTGGTGAGAATGCGATTACAACAAAGCCAACACAAAGAAGAGGACACGCTAATTTGCTAACATAAAGTACAAACACACACCAAAAGAACGATAATTAGTATTGTGACACAGATTTACAAGTAAGCCTTGCCTTGTCTGCCTGCTTCAAAAGAAAAAAAAATGCCTCGTGGTGTATTAACTACCTATATAGCAAAAGTAAACTCACTCCATTAACATTGCTGTCTTGACGTGTCGTTTCTGATATCACACTTTTTATATATAATTCAAAGTGTATAGAAAAGTAATATGCCAATCAAATCACAGAACTCTCCATCATGTCATTTGCATTTCGCCTTGGAACACTATCATCATCATCACTATCACCACACCAAACATATAATATTGGACCCCCACACACACAACAACACGAGGGAGACGAAAGAACGAAACTTGATTAATAATTTTTGAAATCATTTCTCCACTCCAAAAAGCATTCATATTTGGTTATAATCATCGTGTGTTGAAGTCGTTATTTTGAGTGTGAATAAATTATTACATGTAAATGGAGAACCTTCCAGGCAAGCAAGGAGACAAGACGAGAATAATATGTATGCTTGGGTTTGGTTACTTCAGGTAGAGAAACCGTCAATTTAACTCTCGCAAAGCAACAACGTGACAATTTCTTAAGGTGGTGGGTGGTAGGCAGTCAGCAGTCAGCAGCATGGAAAATAATGAGTTTCAGGTGTGTGTGCATAAATATGTTCTAGTGTGATATATCCATGATGAAACGCTTTATAAATCTGCTGCTCTCACATTCATTCTCTTCTCTCCTTCTGCAAAATTATTGTTGACTCAACAAAATCTACAAACTAGCAAATAAACTACAAAGGTAAAATACCACCGTTCGAGTTCCATGGCCATGCATCAAAGTAACACGATCTCCTATTGTCTTTTAAAATGCGCTGCTTCTGCAAATGCTCTTTGCTGCCTTGCTACTCGATCTTGAATCTTTTGACTTTTTTATTTTAAGACTCGAATTACTCCAAAGATATAATATTCAATGCAATGCCCAAGACGGTCGTAGTTTGCAGCAAAAAAGCAATAAAAAGCTCGGCTGTATTTTTGAACAACAATAGATTTATTTTCAAGTGTGCTCTCGTCTAATAAACTTGCATGCACTTTTCCTCTTGAATGTTGTTCAAGAATATAAAAATCTTTCTAGCAAAACGTATAGTTAAAAAAGAGAGAAGATAAGTTTTTGTATACTTATATAAATAGCTGTTGCAATAAAATGAAGAATAGAAAATTAAGAGGAACGTGGTCTACGTATTTACAGCGGTACATGATGAGATGAGATGTGATGATGAAAGCAAAGTGAATTGGGCTTCGTTGCATTTTTCTTCCTAATAATATCGTCATCATGTTGGTCTTCATCATGGAAGATGAGAATATAAAATGTACATTGCATACCTGCCACCACCTCTCTTTCGCTTGCATCCAAATGTGCAAACTACTCCTAACCAACTCCACAGAGAATAGAAGACGAGAAAAAAAAACTTTTCAATTATCATCTGATTTGCATTTCAAATCGAGTAATCTTGAAAACTGCTAAGTGCCTCATTTTGAACAAACAAAACTTATTCGCTTCTCTCCTGCTTCTAGCTTCCTAGAGATATACCTATGCAGGTATTCATTCTCTCTATTCCATTCCAAACCAAGCTTGCATTTTTTTTTCCTTGACTGTGTTATTGTTATGATTTCAACAAAAAAGCTATAAAGCTAAACTTAGACCTGCAGAGAACACCTCTCACTTCCTTAGAGAACGCTGTAGGGCATTCACAAATAGTCTTGAAACTTAACTGAAATGCATATACATGGCTTTCCTATACATTTAACCTATTATACATCTATGTCCCAATCGTTCTCGTCGTCGTTCTCGACTTCCATTCTATTCTACCATTTTTTACATTTGCTCCTTCTTCTTCTCCTTCCTTTTCATTTTTATTTAAAACATTCCATTTCCATCCACAGACAGTCACACAATCCAATTCACTCGGGAGTAATCTCTTTTGCAACTCAATGCAATTTCAGTCAAGAGCGATAAAGATACCGGTGGAGACTGGGGAGCGAGGTGAATACCTTCAGCAGAGACATTTTAGCGGAGGAATATATAGAAAATAGCCCGTTGTTCGTGCAACAAAACGGTTAGTATATTTTCAAGACCTGTGGAAAAGACCGAGTTTTACACGACGACTTTTAAATAAGCGACGCTGCTTTACTGGGAATGCACTTGGAAAATGTAGTAATGGAGTTTATAAACGACGACAACTACACAAGCTACACACCGCACACAATACCATACCACCGAAAACGAATGCGAATGAATGAATTATGTTGCAAATCCCCTTCCATTTCCACCTAAAAACCAAACTAGCATTGCACATAGCCAGACAGCAGAAGAGTGTTATTTTCGTGAGCATATTTTTTTGTGGGGAAAATGTGCTAAATCGTGCTAATTAACTTGTCATGCTTTGCAAAGTATTATTATGCACATTTGACTACTACTGTTGCATATATATTAGCATTGCAAAATTGCAGAAATGTAGGAAGAGTACTACCAAAATAAAAATAGAATAAGAAACGGGGTAATGTGATGCATATGAAGTAACAAAAAAGATAGGATATTATTTGTCCTTTGCTTGCACGCTATGCATATTTTAAGATGTGAGCGTCAGTTAACTCGTTTTAATAGGATTTGCAAACATCATTAAGAATTCCCATTTCAAACCCATAAAAAATTGGTTTAATGCGGAATTAATCAGGTGAAAAGTACCAAATATTATTGTTCTACTGTCTGAAAAAAGACCAGTAGTAAAATAATACCTTGAGCCAAATATGTCATTTTGATGATGTGATGTGATGAAGGAGGGGGAGGGTAAGGGGATGAACCCAATTTTCAAGAAAGGCTGTGTGTGTGTGTATATTGAGGCATAAATTTCTAGAAATGCCAAAATGAAAAGGAGGGAAGCTATAAAAAAGGGAAATTATAGATAATAAAATTGAAGAATATTGCGTGATGCGGCGATGCGACGTGAATGTGATGAGCACATTTCGTTTTTCAATGTGTATTTTACTTACGTAAGAATGTATCTAGATTGGCAAAAATGAATTGTGTCAAACTACTTGAAAGCATATCAACGATAACGCAGTCGACGACATACTCACAATATAACATAACCGACGGCAATCATGTGACATGACATGGTAAAAACACAAGAAATTGTAGAAAAGAGAGAGAGAGGTAAAGAGAACGAAATGAGTATAGTCGCATTATATAGAGCGCAGGTAGTAAAGTCGAGTGGACTAAAATGTATTCCTCTGCTGTGTATAATATACTGCTAGTATAGTTGGGTAACTTTCCATTCTATTTTTTTTGCAGGGGAAGAGGAGCTACAGGAGAGAAATGAATATATATGAACCAAACTGACTGAGGAACCGATCAATTCCCTGCCATTGCGTCACAAATCTCATAAATAAGTCATAAAAGCAGAAAATGCTCAGGAGGTACGACATAAAACGGTGGGTATAAAAAAAGGTAAAAAAAATTACATATACCTCCTGAAAACTCCTGACTGAACTGAACTAGCTTTTAATACTACTACTTATGCGGAGTGGTAGGAATCCCCTTAAATTGTTAAATTACAATGTATCCTATTAATGTTACTTGTATAAAAGCAGTACACGTTCTTCAAATTTTAAGACCAACATACTAAACGAATATTTACGGCCATTATCTATTTTTCAACCTTCTCATCATCCGACCGAAGGAAACCTATTTCCTTTTCATTTTCCCGTAGAGCAGCAAAAAGTAACTTTCTCAACTAATAGCTTACCTCAACTATTAGCCATATATCTTTAAAAAGCTAGTAGGAATTTCGCCAACGAAATTTTTCGATTACCGGAGGAATATCACATGAGCATTATCGCATGCAATAATATTGCCCTAAAAAAGTACCCACTTTTTTACTCATTCAAATACACGCGTACTACTTTGCACTCACAAATAACCCAGCTTAGCTAAAAGTCTATTACCTATCCTTAATATTTCCATTTTTTCCCTATTTTCGCATGAATTTTGAGTGAGACTTTTCCTATCTTATTTCCTGACAGTCATTTTTTGGTATTATCCAATCTCCCTTTCCAACTTGAGTAAATATTTGTTTTCATTTCTTATTAATTTGTAATAACCATCTCATCAAAATTGTCGCAGTATAAATAAATATACAAACAGTCATCATCCAATAATCCAATAAAAGCATCGGAAATAAAAATGAGAACTAAATAAACCAGCTTTTCTAGATGTACGTAATCTTTATCTCTTGGGTCTTCATTCAAAAGACTTCACATGCCACTTGCCCTTAAATAGATATCGTGCGTATTAGTATTTTTTTCGGATTTTCAACTTGAACATTTGTCGTCGTGATCAAAATCTTGTTGACTATTTCGATTAAACCGGGTAAAAAAATAGTAAATAGATTATACTTGAGTGCGGATTTAGACACAAGATCAAGTTTCTTAACTGGTTTTTAATAGCTTTACATTCTATTTTCAAGTCTAAAACTTTTGTTAATTTGTTTACATGTATTTTTAACTAGAGCGGAAAGGAGTTGAAGATAAAAATACTCATTTTAACGACTAGCATAGGCTTTATAGTCTTTTGGGAGTCAAAGTGTAGTCGCATTAAATGCTTGCTCTCTCTCTCTACTCACTATAATGAGTTTTGCTTTTTTAGCCTTTGGAAAAGGTTCATTGTTTTTTTAAAGGCTTTTAAAAACATGGGTTGGGTGGTAGAAGGAGGTTTAGGTTTACTGGGTTCATCTTATTCGTCGTGGCGTGTGTGCGGAAATGCAATGGGATATGCCATGCTATCCGGTTTCCTTCCTAAATGACTTTCGGAGACAATTTTTTTAATTTCAAGGGCACTTGGCACTTTTTACTGCGTCATTTTACCCTTTCTTGGTGTGCTGATGAAGATGATATGATGATCATCGTACCAAACTCTAAAAAAAAGTTAGTAGTTTTTTACGTTTGTTTTTTATTTACTATTTCTTTACTGCACAAAACAGTTTCCCTAATCATTTTTCCTTTGGAACAGTGATAACGAGAGCTTTCTTTTTTGTTCTACCATTTCCTTTCTTTTCGTTGTCTTACTTGACTTGCGATTTTATACCAGTTGACTTTCTTCTGGGAACAGTTTAGATTTGTATTCTGGCCTACCTTTTGTTCTGGAATCGCAAAGGGAAGCTTTCAACTCATCCAGTCTTTTTAGCTATGAAAACGATGATCATCATACTCGCTCACAATTGGGATCGGACGTATGGTATTTACGCATATTTATGCAATACCCAGCTACCTAATACACATTGTGCTTATACATGCCAATCAAGTTTTTTCTTCAGCACATAATTGTTTTTCATTTCTAAAGTTTAGGTATATCTTCGGTCACACTATCTATTGTTGAGGAAATTCCACGTGACCTTGATAAATATTTTGTTGGCTTTTGAATACACCTATAAATAATTTTTGAACCTAGTCTGCTTCATCAAACTTCAAAAAAAATCAAAGGAAATTATTAAAAAACAAATTACATTTTTGGTAGAAAGAATACATGCTCAAATTACGACAATGTTCAAATGCCCTAAAAAACCGCAACACACTCATCGTTCAAATTATCCCTACAAGTTATCTTACTATACTTGGCTGGTGGATAAATATCAGCGGATGAAGAGCAACACAGATGATGACTCTGGTGACAGCAAAGATTTCAGAATGAATCGAGAGGGAAGAAATCGCAAGAGCATGTTACTTCACTCCCTATAACATATAAAGTAGCATAGATACAACAAAGAAGCAAAAAGTTTCTCTGTGTATCTGTATGCCTTCCTCTTTCCCTTTCTCCACACAAAATTTTATTATAACAATAATACTCAAAGAAAAAAAGAAGAAAAAAAGTTATAAGACAAGAAGAAAGGGAGTTATGTAATGTAGTAGTAAAGTTTTTTGTTGGTGGGGAAGTGGAAAATATAAAAAAGTAAGTTGTGCCCTTTGACAGGGAAGATAAAAGGGAGTAAAAAGAAAGAGGATATATATTATATGATCATGCTTGTGTGTGTCTGAGAGAGAGAGAGAGTGAAAGTGCATGTATGTCTCTGTGGTGTGGTGGCAAGTATATTTTTGCTGTTGAAAGAACTAAAAAGAGACAATGACATCGTCAAAAATGACAATGATTCTCTGGGTGTTATGCAATGTGGTGGTGTAGTAGTTGGTAGAATCAGAATGTGTATATATGGCATGTTATGTCGTGTGGCTGTTGGAATCTTCCATCCACCAAGAATTATTGGATTGAGTTGAGTTTTGTGAGTTGCACCATGAGTTTTTCAAGACAGAGAAAAGTGATCCACTCATTCACTCAAACAGAGAGAGAAGAAAACTCCTTTTCAAGAAGTGCAGTGCATATACCTACATAGAGATGTAACATGATGTACATATATGAGCCAACATTTTGCTCAGATGACTATGACAGGAACAGGAAGTCTGCTGGCATTGCATTTGAACTGAGATGGCATATAAAAAAGAAGAAAGTCTTGCCTCTTTCTTCAACTCAACTCAAGAATGAAATATATAAAAAATAATCTGTAATATGTATCCTAGTATGGTATGATGGCATGTGCTCTCTTTTCTTTGTAGTACGGAGAAGGAGAAAGTAAGTGTAACGCTTTAAGAATAAGTAACTCTCAAGAGTTGAACAAAATTTTGTTCTTTGAGCCGGCTGCTGAGTTAGTTTTATAGGATAAATGCAAGCACTGTCGTCGACAAAACGGAGGATGTTGCAAAGATGGTAAAAGTATTTAACAGAATACATGGAATACAACTAGTGAATATGCTATGTATATATATACGTATGTACTTTTTCAAGTTTAATTAAAAATGCATTCAACCCGGGATATTGTGAAATAAGATGGAACGTAACGTACGTACAGGTTAGCAATTCAATTTGGTAATTTACTACACTTACTAGTATATGTTGCTATCCTTTAAATCTTGGATCACAAAAAAAAACTACACGACATAATCTGACGGGTAGCTAATTTGTTGTAGACTGTCACTTATTTTTATTGTCACATAAATAATACATATTACATAATATCACGTAAATCGCAATAGCCAGCTCGCATTTGTGCTTTTTTCCAACACAAAGTAATAATATCATAAATAAAATTTTAAAATGCATTTTAGTACAAACCTGTTTCCGCTTCCACTGCGCTACGTTTTGTGAAGTGTGAAATACTGCGGCTACAGATATACTCCCTTTTTTCTTCTATACGCTCGCTAATTAATTAAGAAAGTGTAGTAATTATGCTTCGCTCACTTCTCGCCTTTATTTTGATTTCCCATACAAAAAAAATATTCCGTAAGCAGAGAGGAATCAAAGCGTATCCGAATTCTCGCAAGCGTGTGTCGTATGTACTCTGCTCCGTACTGTGCACACGTTTTTTCTCTGTTCCGCGTGCTCTCCCTTTTCCTTACGCAACACAAGAGCAAGAGAGCACAATACCAAGAAAATCCTTTCTTCTTAAGATATTTTTAAACAGAACAAATTAAAATTTTCACAATAATTTTTTCACAATTCGATACACACGTCACTCACACTCGACGACTCACAACCTTGTTTTCACTTGACTGATTCCTTGCAATGTAATTCAAAAGAATGTATATGTAGTTGTGTGTGTGTGCCGCGTGTTTTTGACGATGCGATATCCACTTCGCACACAACTACAAAATACGCTGCTGAACAGATTCAGCAAAATCATAAATCCCCTTCAAGTTCACTCTCAATAAGAAATATTTTTAAAAGATAATAATACACTTTTTTTCTTCAATGAAAAACAGAACCACTCAAATCCAATCTAAGTAATCCATTTTATTTTCTCTCTTCCGCTGCAGATACAAAATACAATAGTAAGCTTGTAAAGCACTTGTACCCCAAAAACTTGTATATATCCTTATTCTACAATCCTGTCCTTTCATTCATTCACCTTCTTACTCTAGTCATCCACAATCTGTCACCGTCGTCTATTCCCATTAGTTAGCTAGTTCTTTTCCACTTTTTCATCTCTCTTAACATTGTAGTGACTCTGGCTCGTGTGTGTTGTATGTTTTTGCAACTCTACTAATTGCAATGACAATTGAAACTCAAAACACAAAGCCACACAGAGAAAACCCAAATGATGATGATCACCAGTTCAAAAACAAACGAATTAAAATTAAAAGGTACAATAAAGAGCTAACCAACTTGTCGTCTCTCTTCACTCTTCTTGTTGTATATTTTTATTATTTCAAAAAGTACAAATAACCTTTTGTCTTATGACTTGTCTCTAATCCAATCCACAAAATGAAAGTATGGTACTTAAGAAGAAGGGAACGACATCATGAGGAGGAAAAAAATGAAATGAAGAATGCAATCTAGTGAGTAATGTGTAGTGTGTCGCACACAAACATTCACTCAAAACATCCTCAAACAACCCGTATCTTCTTTCGTACCCAAAAAACCAAGCAGAAAAGCAGCAGCCCAGCATAAAAAAATATCCAACAAGGTATTTTTATGTATTTACTTAAGCCGTAAGCTTTAACTGCTACAGCATTGTCCTTATGTTTGTGTTTGTCCTTCACGTTGTTGTATTCTTCAACGCAACGTCTTGCTTCTCATGAGATGTGAATGAGAATGCTTTATTGTACCAAAAAAACAACTCAACTTATACCAACCAGAGAAAAAAAAATTCCTGAGAGTCAACTTGGATTTATGAGCTAACGTGTGTGTGTGCAATGCAATGCAATACACACTCTCACAATCTCAATGACAATGATGATCACTTTCTTCTGCTCTTCTCTTTTTTTTCTGTTCCTTTGCTCTCTATACACAGCATCAATTCATTCCAATGTGCAACCAATTCATTTATATGTACGTTGTGATGATCCCAATATAGGCATCATTCAACACAAGACAACATCAGCGAGAGAGAGAGGCAACAGTGGAGGAATTCATATTGTCATTTTTATACACACTCTTGTCTTGTTTCTTGCAATTGATATTGAAAACAGAAGTCAACACACATTCGCAGATGGCACACGAGCAAAAAAAGAACAACAGTAGTAGTAACGCAGCAGCAACAGCATCAATGTTATATTTTTTTCTGGCTGGGGATTTTTAATGATGATAATGATGATGATGATGCTGATGATGACGGCAATATAGAAGATAATGAGTATATCCGCTTTTCTTCTGGTTTGGGTTGGGATTTAGTATATTCTGTCTGCTTGTTGCTTTTTTTTTGCTATTATCGCGGTCTCTACGCTTTTCTGGTCGAGTCAGTTGAACAAAAAGCTTGTGTAAGTTAATTCCACGCAAATATAAAGTCAAAAGTTATGTCATGTCACCTCTCACCACTTCTCGACTCACCATCATCAGATCAGCAACAAAATCCAAGAGCAACATGACCAACTAAAGTGTATGCAAGTTGAACATTGAACAGAGTCTTTTGCGTGTTATGTATCTCTTTCTCTTCTGACTCTCCACTGATTGTGGAGACTAATAGAGTGGAAAAGATGAACTTTCTGTTTTCCTAATAAAAAGGGCAGAAAACGAGAAACAGTGTAAGCTCCGAAGTAAATAGCAGCTAGCAGAACAATAATCCAATAATGTCCAAATCTTCATTTAATTATCTAAACGCAGGCGATTTCTCCGAGGAGTCCGAGTAAAACCATCTGACTGAGAATGAGAATGTGAGAGAGTCCATGTATTTCCAGTTGACTCACTTAACTCACAGAGAGTTGAGTTACATTTTATTTAGCTTTAGCAGAGGATTGTATTTTTGTTGTTGTTTTCTTCGTTACGTGTGTTCGTGAGATTCTTGATGTTTTAAGATGATCATCATCATGATGACTTTCAGTCATGACAAGAAAAAGCAGTCATCGTGCTGCTGTCTGCTTTCACTCCAGTGTATATTTAAGCTTTCAAGTGCTGTACTATCACTTGTTGTTCGGTTTTTGTGGTATTTTCTCTCCCACTTTTTTTGTTTTCATATACAAAATACAGAAAGACACACGAGACGATGATGAGTAGCAGAAAAGGAGTTTGTTTTGTGAGAAAAGCAGCAGGAACAACAAGAGCAGAGCTTTAAGCTTTTTTTTTCTTTTTTTTTACTTCCCTTTAGGGCTCTTGACCTTGTGCTTTGATTAAGCTTTTTCTTTTCCTTTTTTCTCTTGAAACTGTCTTTCTTTCTTTTTATTTAAAAACCTCACTACTTCACTTCACTCACGTTTTTTATTTACTGTTTGTGTACATGTATATTTTTATATCTTTTTTTAACGTTACACTTTTTACTTGACGTGCTTGTTGCTTGCATAAATAAACAAGTCTGTTAGACTGTCATGTATATACTCTCTCTCACTTGTCTTTTTATTACTTTTTAAGAGGGAAAAAAGTCTAGTCAATATTTTCATTTATTATCGTGTATTTTTCTTTCCTTTTTGTTTTCAGTTCACTCCTCTTTTTTTTCTTTACTCACAACAACAATAAGAAGCACATGTTATTCAGAGACACACACATGAGCCTACCAAAAAATCTTTCAGTTTTTTTTCTGCTGCCTGCTTGCTTGCATTTCTACTCTTTCAAAATGTACAAACACACTCACTCGAGTCATCGACTACTCCACACCAGCTCCAGTTTACAACTAAACACTAAACAGTCAGCTCAACTTCCAGTGTTGCACCGACCGACCCACCGACCAAAGATAAAAAATAGTTGTTCTCAGTTACTCAACTCAACTATGAGCTAAAAAACTATACGGCTACGGCACGGCAAGTTTCTAGCAGCTATCGTAACATTGAACATAGCACAAAAACAGTGATGACGACGATGAGAAGAACACTGTGATATTCTCTTCACAAAGCACAATTCCTTCCCTGCCTTCCTTTCTTACTTACTCCTTCCTTCCTCTTTTTCCCCTGCTTGCTCCTCGCTTGCTTGCACCGACAATATGAGGGATCATTATGGAAAATACTTTGGTTATATCCCGCGTATAGTGTTACATACCGCAACACAGAAAATACATAGATTCCACCCACCCATATGGATTTTCCTCACAACTTCGACATCCCCACAAGAATTTCTCAATCGCTATAAGCGCCCTCACGCGTCAGTTTGCGTACCAACAGAGAACTTTTTTCTCACACAACTTGTCCGACATCGCACAACATACATTCGCGACCACGACAAGCAGGGACTAATACCCAGTTCC
>JAQFZG010002747.1:0-15487 GCA_034695465.1 Entomobrya nicoleti | reverse complement strand
TGTATATGAATTATAGGTATATATGTTTTTGTAAGAGTGTTGTTCACAATTATTCAAAGCTCACACATTTCGTGCGAGGATTTTGGTGTTAGCTTTTAATATATTTAAGTAATATATGTAATGGATGAATGTGATGTTAGCTAAATAAATGATGCTGCGGGTGGTAAAAAGGTTATAATTGATGAATGGTTGTTGATGATGCGTAATATGTATCCCTAGGGTTTGTGATGTGTGGGTGATAGGATGATGATTGGGGAAAGTAGACACATAAAAAGTTTAGTCGTAGAAAAACTAACGCACAACCAAACAGCCACCGCGCACCGTTTCAGTACTGAACTATAATATTCAGTTTCAACATATCTGATATATTCACTGAACTATTATACTCACCCATTACACAGATTGTTATGATATGATCCTTGGAGGTAGTCTGTAATCTTCAATGCACTGTACAGCTACAAAGATGTAATGGATTGGATAATTGTAAAGAGAGATGATACGTAAAGTAGAGAAACACGTTGATACTGTTGAGAATTACCAAAGTGGTCATCATCATCATGTCATATGTCATGTCATTCACATAATTATAACACTTGGGTGGATGGGAATGTATGTTATATATGTTATATCTTCTTTAGAAAAGAAATCCACGTACTTGTATTGTACATGGAACTATGGAACAAAAGTGAAAATACAAACTAACGGCAAAATGCACTTCATTATGATTACGATATGATGCTGTATTGCATGAATTTGAGGCAGACGTATGTATGTATGCATATTTAGTATACTCTATTGGTCAAAAGAGTAATAATAATATTGATGCTATGATTCGCTTGGAAAAATGTTTGCAAAGATGTTTTAAAACCTCACAGTTAATCTTATGGGAACCAACTGTGATTGTGGAATGCAAAACTAGGGAATAAGTGCCAAAAGTAATGCATTTAACGTTTTACATATAGTAGCCAGGCCAGAACGAAAATGACATCGACATCAGTCATCATCGTCATCATTACATATTTCATGCATGCAGAAAACGTTGTACAGAGAAAGTGTGTAGCACTGAACTGATTATTTTAGTAATGATGATGACGATGCTGTGATGATGCTATATGCACATTTATACTCTTGAAAAGAATAGACATAGACAGGCATCTTTGACCGTTTGCGACTTTGTGGCATCAGTAGAAGCGTCTTCATCTGGCCCTGACCATGTTAAAATATAAATTACTTTATGCTACCACGAAGATGAAATTGATGACTAAACCCGTGTCTGGTATATGTTCCATTAAATTGGATTTAACTGAGCCAGTATTAAGTAATAGTGGTTTACATATATTATGTGCTGAATGAATGTAGTATGTACTTTTAGTAGTAGCAATAAGCTCGATCCTACATAGATCACATTTATTTGAACAGTTTTGTTTTGTGGTTTAAAAGAAAATGTTATGCAGATGCAGAGTAGGATAAATCTACTCTTATTGGAGGAATGTGAGTTGGTATCTTCCAAACTGTCATGCCATGTCATAATAAAACCAAACGAATCCACCCAAAACTACATACTTCTGAACAAATTTATCATAAACAAGCCCATCAACCCAACAAAAATATTTTGCAGAGAAACTTTCTTGATCATGCCATTTATATTTGTCATTTCTCGAAATCTTTATAAAAAAAACTTGAATTTATAAAGTCCGTAGTGTAAATATTTTTATGCGAGTACGTAAACTAAATTATTGTATAAGAAGTCCTAGAAGTTAGTTTAGAAGCAGACTTTCTCTCTCTCTTCATGGTCAGTTACCAAAATTGAAACTGTGTTGGATCAAAATTTGCATTATTTGTCAAGTGGGAAACATTGTGGAATGTGTAAGCAGGCTTTGAGCAGGGATGAACCAGATTTAATTGGAATCCAAGGATTCGTTTCAGATGTCTCTGGTACGCGTATACAATATTAGAAGAGTGAAGATATAGCTTGTAAAATAAAAACACTTCTAAATCGACAAAAAGTAAAGTTGGTTTCGCTTGTTACTTACTGAATATCCTTGGCCAACTCCTTAAAGAAAATGATCCGCTAAAGTTAAACATATCCTGCAACAAGAAAGAAAAATTCTTTCTGCGGGAAACCATAATTTTATGTAATCTGCACCCACAGAACATACTTTTTTTGATGGATGCACGCATAATACTGCTAGGATGTATGGCGAGTTACACTCTTCTTGAAAGCTTTGAGCTCTTTCTTCTTTTCTTTTTCCAGTTCGTTTGACTGATTATCATTAGGAGTAGTCCCACCAGATATTAGGTTGAAAAGAGCACGCCGATTATAGATCAAAAGAGCATGCCGGTGTTTCTGGGCTGCGTCTGTGTCGTCTCATCAGTCAGTCACTCGGATGCTTTGGCTTTGCGGTTCAATTCCTTCTGGTTGCACCACTACTGGAACTAGAAAAGTTGCAACCACAACCACAAAACTCACCAAATATGAGCATACAAGATAAAATACTCTTTAAAAGATTTTTGCCTTGTTTTACAAAAGATATAACCAAAACTTTCATATCAATTATATTTTCTTCTTTACTCTTCATCTCTGTCATTTTGTTTTGGAGTATCAGCAGGAGAGTCATGCCGCAAGCTTTTGGGAATTATCTTTTCATAATTATCTTTGCTATTCAAGTTTTGGAGTGGACATTTTCCACATTTTACGTTTCTGAACAAAAAAAGAACAGTAGTAGTTGATCCAGTACTATAAGCCGGTGAATGGATTCTTTTTAGAAAAAATATATTAAATGACAGTACATATTTAGCTGTGTTTATGTATTTTTTACTTATCCATTCAATTCTTACTTTCGTAAAGCACATCTTGAGCTGAATAATCTTAGGTTAGGTCCTTACCATTCTATTTGGACACAAGATAGAAAGAAAACAAATAAAATCAAAGCTTGAAAATAATTTCCTCGGGAGAGTACTTAAAAATATCTAGACACAAGACCAAGACGGGTACAACAGAAAGACGATAGCACAAAGCAAGATGACATACGTTACGTTCATGTATACAATAATACAAAATACACTTTACTCCCTTTTTCTTGTACATTCAACATCTTTCTTTAAGGAAACCGATGGTTCACAATTTGTGCCGTTTTCCATCCTCCATACTCCAACTTCCATAATATGCCATTGAAGCATATACATTTAATACATAAGCGATTCTATAGAGGACAAAATCTGTAGACCCATATTGCATCTCAAGGAAAAGGTGAAGTACAAAAGCTTTTGTTGCTCTGACTGATGATGACACTATGATTTACTTCAACTCAGGGAATTGATTCTGAAATTGTAAAAATATGTTTTGTTGTGACATGGATGTGCTTGCGTTATTTCCTTGAATAAAATTGATGTATTCTATAAACGAAGGAGTATATGTCCTCAATCCATCCACTTGATTGTGTCACATCGTTGTGTCATTCGTCCAAATGATGAACAGCTACCAAACAAACAAAAATCCCAGACGTATAAAAAATAAGACACCGAAATTGAGTAAGACATGTAAAACATCTTGAAAAAAAACTCCAGAGGATAAACATATCTCAGTATCAGCACCAAAAAGCAAAAAAATTATATGAAAATTTTGCTTCATGGTAATAAAAAGTATGATAAGAGTAGTTGACAATATACGTATACATCTTGTCAAAAGTAATTTCATATCATATCTTGAAAAGATGTTTACTTATCTTCGTAATTCACCCTTGCCACCATATCTATCCTATCAAAATGTTATCTCATAAAAGACAAACGCCTCTGTCGTCGCTTTCCTGAGAATACTTTTTTATCTCTTGTTATTTTCTTTGAATTTGTCGTTTCTCAATATGAATAAGAGTACACGTAAACCTTTTGACACAGCGTCAGCATCATAAAATGATAAAAATGAATACACCAAGTATGAAGTACACACATAAATAGAAACAGATATCGTATCGTAAGCCTTATACCTATATTGCATATTAACCCTGCCCAATATAACGAGAAATTGTATCAGCTTTACATTTTATGTTTAATTTCATCTTCATGCAATATGTAATTCCATTTCATGGAAATAAACTTTTTACTATGATGATTGTATATGAGATGTTTTAAGGAAAATTTACATAAATGTCATGTTCATATGCATCACCCATAAATGTAAAATATATGTGTAGATATTTACTCTCAACTAATAAAGCGTGTAAGCAATGAAGCATTTCAATGATTTTTATGGTGCTTTCATGAATGTAATGAGACAATATGTGATGCATCTCTAACACAAGAAATACGCTTTCCTTTATTGGTTGAAAGAAAGATGTCGTGCAATGTGCAATATCTAGAATGCTTTCCTGATTTTACAAAACCTTGTAATCTTTCCTGATGCTGAATGATTCTTTGAAAACCGTATATCTATGCATGATCATGTTTTAATTTCTTCTGTTCGGAAGTCGCATCACTTACAAAACTGAATTTGCTATGAACAAAACAAAATATGTCTAAATCCAGTATAGGTTAAAGGTGCCGGACTGGTTTGATAAAAATATCTATGTAGTACACTTAATTATAAACGATATTAGTACTCCAGCGACTAGATTGTGAACACAAGAATATTGTTCAAACCACAGCCTTTTATGGTAAAAATATACAATACCTAAAATGCAAAGCAATAAACTATTACAAGATGACAAAAGGCAGTAAAGATGTTATTGTTATTAACTTTGTAGAAATGATGCAGTCAAAACATATTGTCTGTAGGAGAAAAAGATATGCGACATGCACTACAAGATTCACATAAATCACAACAAAGCGAACCACGCATCAAGCGGTCACACAACTTCTGTTCTCTCTGAGATGACAAATGCGAATCATTTCTGGCAGCAACTCGGTTAGTGGAGTGGATTACAGAGAATAAAGTTCTTATTTGAATAATCTGAAAACAAATCTGTGCATTTGTTTATTTATACCTTTTTATTTATGTACACATTTTTTATTACACACTCGACTCGACTCTCTCGCTGACTGACTTAAATATAACTCTTTTTCCACTCCCTCTCTTTCTTGCTGGATTTGATTCCATTTTTCGTATTCTCATTTGTAAACAAAACCAAAATTGTTTATTGTATGTTGTATGTATGAACTTTCATAAAACGTAACAGAAAAATAAGGTTTGTAGCAAGAGAAAGAGAGCATATTACAAACAAAAGTATTATGATAAATAGATAAGTCAAAACATATGCGTATTTAAAAAATGCAAGCATGCAGACAGATAATAATCATCATTCATACCAGGCAAAAAGGCAAACGTTTCGTGATTATCATATCATGTAGTGATTGTGTACCTTTGTAGTGGGTACAACTAGGAATCTGTATCAAAAAGGCAGGACCATCTTTATTCCATATCTCTCACCGCAAAAAAATGTAAATGAACTAATGAATTAGAGTCGAAGGTTTTCTCAATGTTGAATGCAGGAGATTATAGAGGAGGAGGAGGGCTTGGTATAAATATCGTAAAATATAAATGGAACTCGTAATAACGTACGCTCCTTAAATCCTACATTGTGAGCTTTGTTTTTGATGGGCACGGCTACCCGAAAACACGAAGACCGAGGTTTTTTGTTTTCATTAAAGCTAATCAACCATGGTTTGAAGTAATTTAGCAAAATTGTAAGAGAGCTGTGGCAAGTTATCCTTCTCTGCTTATGGTAGACTTTCTTCCTTTACTTCACAAATCTCATGACATGACACAGCTGGTTCTCCAACATTTTCTTTCCATTAAGTTTCAATTTCAATTCTACCTTACCATTTATGTTTTTAAAGAAAATACCATTTTGTGCTAGACAATAATATTACACATCTACAATAACAAAAGTGGAGAGTCAAATAATGTGGCGTGTATAAAGTAGTAAACGAAACCAAAAACATTTTTCATCTTCATCTCATCATGCCATATTTTTTCTTTGTAACTTTTATTCTCTCATGTTATAGCTTGAAGGCAACAAAAAGGCAAGAAAAATAATATCATGCGTTTTAATGATCTTTTGGATATTTTAAGCGTGTTGTTAGCGAGAGCGAGAGAGCTAGGAACTGGATAGCAAAAGATGCGATGGCTTTGTTTTGTTTTGTCATCACTGCACATAAAAATTAAGAGAATAGGTCTAAAAGTGATGTACACACTTACTTCCTTCACCGTGCTCCTTCCTATATCAAAAAATAATAAGCCATGAAATGAAAAGTTCTTCAAATTAGTACAGAATTTTATGTAGTGTTGTAAATTATTTTTAAATCCTCAAGCGTTCTAAAATGTCGCGAAAGTAATATGGTGTTTGGTGTTGGGGAAATAATTTCATTTTGCGGTTCTCTCTGGTGTCATTGCTCACATCCTGACTGGAGAGAACACACGATACTAATTTTGATGAAAAGAATTTTCAGGGAAAAACTCTTCAGAGTAAATTATCCCATCTTCCATGAAGGAAAAGGGGGAGAAATATTTGGACAAACCTGTGAAAGGCGACATATGTTCCACAAAGCGAGAAGACAGAGAGTGGAAAGATTATGATGAACCGAAAGCGAGTGATGTGAGATGTGCTTTTTAGACTTTTTTTTGCGGGTGCACACGACAATTTAGTTTATTAAGAACCGCCGGGTACAGTCAACAGTGCGTTATTTCTAAAAAGGATTTTAAGTAGGACGTCCGTTTGAGCTTTTCCTGCTTAAGTTCAACTGATTTTGACACGGACTCGCCTTTTATTATATGTAGATAAAAAGATGCCGACAATAAATTAAACTCTTAAGTTGGATTTTTATCATTTGTAACCAAATTTGTCTGATAATTTACTAAATCAAACTGTGAATATAGCTTACAATAACCTTTCACAATAATATGGCGGTCCTTCCTCATATCACATCGGCACAAGACATTATTACGGTTTACTACATCATTTCTAACTTTAGCAAAGGTAGTTTCAGCTCCAGCTCACTATCGGAGCCGTGAACAAGACAGCATTACGAGAAAATTTGATGGTGAAATCGCAAAACTATACGCTATACGTAAAAACTTCAGTTTCATCTTCCCCATTTTATCTCTTCTCTATTTGTTGAGTTGAGTCGTTGAGAGTGTGTGAAAATACCATAAAAGTGGGCATCTGTACGAAATCTAGAGTCAGTACTTCAAATTCTGATGACCGGACAAGGGTGTCACACACTACTCCTACGCGCATTACATATTATTACATTCGCATATTCCTATAAATATAATGTTAACAAACTTATATCACCCGACTTGACTTCAGCGTCACTTCTCCTGAGCAAAATATTTCCTTGGCTCAGTTCACGCGGCGGGTATCATGTAACATGCATTTTTACACGCTTCGATTGTTCGTGCAATCTACTTTGTGATCTCAAATCCCTGCGTCTACCAAGAATTCAATATTGGACTCAATTTTCTATTATCATCCAAACAAACGTACACACTGACACCACACACACGCACTAACAAAGTTGTAAAGTACGACTGATAGAAAGAAAAGTAACGAAAGAATGGAGAATGCCGGCAGCGAGCATACAAAGGTACAATGGTCAAAGCGACGACGTCTGGAAGAAGAAAGAAACTTTCATATTCCATTTCACTTTATTGTTATTCATCTTATCGTGTTTGCAAGAAATTTTAGGTGCTATATTAATTCATGAATCTCTATCACCGATAAGTATATGCCGAAGACGCTGATCATCATGATTTGTTGATGCTTCGTGATTTGAAAAGTAGCGTCGTCGTTCACTCTACCTTTATTGTTACGTGGCTGATGTACATTTGTATAAGGACCTTATTTCTCACGGCTTAGTTAAAAAACCAAGGCGGACATCATAAAAATCAAAACAACAAAAGGGCCAATACCATCAAACGTGTTTACTTTATGAAGCCTTGCGTGTGTGCTGTATTCGATAATAATAAAATATATCAAGACGAAATATATCGACGAAGGCAATTTATATTCCCTTCCTTATTACTACCTTCTCCTCCTCCTCTTGGTGGTGATTTGGCTTTGATGCTTTTTTGCGTTTGGAGGCTCATCCCCACAACTAACTTCTTGCATGAAACTTGAACTACGCATCCCGCGAGGCTGATGATGCTAAGATCAAGAATAGAAGAGAGAATATAAAAGGATTTCAACTCATCTCGATTGCGATTATCATCATCTTGAAAAAAGGCCGTATATGCCGTGATGCACATAATGTAATGAATGTACCTATTGCCTACATATGTACGTTGTGGAAGGAGCCCATGATGATTGCAACTTTTTTTCTTAACTCATCTCAACAACCAGAAACTTGATGATGACTGGTATGATGATGATTACAAAAGTAAAATGTTGAATGTATGAATTGTTGTGAGCCGACACCGCTACTACCACCGCCACACAGTCAGTGGTGGTGGCGGTGGTGGTGGCGTTATGAGTGCGCAAGTACCTACAAAAAGTTGTAGAGAGGGAGAGAGAAACTGCTTTTGATATTGCATACATATATATTATCGTGCATAGATGAAAATAAGCAAGTTGCTTGCCTTGCCAAGCCTAGCCTAGAGTGAGTATAAGTACCAGAAAATGTGCTCCTTCTTCGCTGAGTACAAGACTGGTTACAATGATGAAGGAGTGGCTTTATCGATTTCCTGTGTATATACGTATATAAGTGTATGCCGATATATATGTATGCAAGTTAAAATATACAATTTTATGTATTTTGCCCGTATTTGTCTATGATCTTCCCTTTTCAAAGTTGGCTGATTTGAGTCACAGTGAGAGACAGAAAAAGGATTTTTGCTGAGCTTACTCATATGAATGTGTGTATGGCCTGTTTTATATGACTAAGTATGTGTACACAAAATGTGGCCGACTTTTTCTCAGTTCTTCCGAGAGATTGAAATGGGAGAGATGTGATTTTCACATCACTTTGCCGGATAACTACATATATAGTGTATGCATAATATTGTACAATGACTGTAGGCGATGGAAGTAGTTACTAGTGTGGCGGTGGTTGGTGTGTCGGTGCTGTTGGTTCATAGTTTCCATTTGTGCGACGACAAGACAACCAAAATATAACATCCTTCACTTATGCATAAGTCTCGTAAGAACAGTTGGTGGTGAGCTGGTGGTGGTAGCAATGCTCCCTGGTAGTCATCATCGTCGTCACAAAGTCTGCACAGGAAACTTGTGAGAAAGGATCGACAAACGAGAAGAGAAAAAGGCGGAATGAAGAAAAGTGAACTTGTCCAAAAAAGGTACAAAGCAACGTTACCAAAAAAGCAAGTGATGCCTACGCTACTTCACATATGGCCATCCAGTCCAGTGGCTCCAAAACCGAGCCTTTGAATTGAAGTCAGGACAGGAAACCTTTTTCTTGATTGCAAGTAAGTTCATATAAGGCAGATGTGTACAAAAAGCAAAAACAGCAGCAGCAGCAGAGGTTTTCCTTTTTTCTCTCGTTCCACTTTACTAAAACTTCCATATTTACACAAGAAAGGTTTTAAAATCATAAAATGTACAAATACAGAAAATGAGAAGAAAATGAACGTTTTTTCAGTAGAGAAGGCAGCAAAAACCTTTCCCTATCTTTTCCCATTTCACTGGCTTTATCAGAGAATAAGAGTTACCACATGCACGCATGGACTATCGTTTCGTAGTTTTGGGTGTCGAGTGTCATATACACTTAATTTCTATTCCACATCTGTGTGCCGTGCCGTGTGTGTGTGGTTTTATTATGCACATGCATATAATACGTTCCTACAGAGTAAAAAATGCAACTTTATGCGTTTAACTTAGCAATAAAAGTTTATATGTACACATGCAAGTATTCTGAGATGTAGTATTCGTCCATGTAATACCCAGAAATTTGGTTATTGCCACAAGTCCATTTTTGTTTGTTGTAAGGCCATTCCTCCTTTTGGTTTCTATCCAGCAGACACTTTTGCTTCGGCTGGTCCTCCTCAAAATTGTAATCGAAGCACTGTAACAAAAATATCCAACTTTTTTTTTGCCTGTGATTCATTCCTTCGTTTTTATGCGACCAACATATAGGAATGTCTTGAAAGAAAACATGACGTGTGAAATTAAAATTATGCTGTTTTCCGCTGCACAAGCACCTTAAGAAGACACCCTAAACGTGCTAAAACACAAAAAGGTAGATATTATTCACATCAAATCGTTATCTCTTCTCCTCTTTTTACCAAATATAACTTGATTCAAAATATAACGAGAAAGGCTAACTATTTTCCTTGTCATGTCATGCTGTGCCTTCTACTCTCGGCGTTGTTTTCTGATGATAAGATGACGAAGATGTGAGTGAAGTTTACAGAACGGAAAGCATAGGTATACCATTGTGTCAGTCTTATCATCGTTTTTGGTCTGTCTACGCAATGGCAGCATCACAATTTTTTTTCTTTACATCCGTCCTTTCTGATTTCCTTCGACAATAGTAACACAACAACTTGAGTATCATAAGAAAAAAAACCTTGGCATTACTTATTTCTGCCATTCTAACAATCTTACCAAGTTTGTCCGCACCATTTACACAAATCAGTCTCTCGGAGTCTTCTTGAGCAGTGTGTGTTTTGTTTGTTACCCGTCTTCAATGTGTACATGTAGAAAGGAAAGAAGTACATGAGATACAATGTATCACACACACACGACGAGCATCATCGAGGGAACAAACATCAAAGCATCCCTTTTTACTATTTTCCTTCCTTTTTCATAGTCTGCTATATTCCCGTGACTCCTTTCGTTATTCTTATGTCTTCTGCGTTTGAATGAACCGAGTGTTCGTTCAGCTCACCAGGCCAGCGACACTGAGAAATAAGCAGACTTCTCGAGACAACATAACTGTTGTATGAAAACGAAGGAAAGAAGACATTCGATTTCCATTCCTATACTCTTTTTATTATTATCATCACTACCACCACGCAAAGAGTGATTTGAGTAGAGAAGTGTGCTTGTATATCTGCTTCTCTTAGATTATATGTACTGCTGGTCTGGTCTGCTCCCTGGTTTTGGCTCTTCTCTCTGATATATCCAGTAAAAAGAACGAAGGAGAAGACCGACCCTTGCCACTGCCACCATTAAAGCAAAAATATAGTAGAAGCGCAAATGTTGTGTTTTTGCTGGAGCTTGCTTACTGGAGTGAGTTGGTGTTGGTGGTATAGTAGTAGTATGACTTGTAGTAGGCGAGCTAGAGTTGTTCCGTACCTTACCTTTTCATGATTATCAACAACACACCA
Source organism: Entomobrya nicoleti (assembly GCA_034695465.1). Taxonomy (NCBI): domain Eukaryota; kingdom Metazoa; phylum Arthropoda; class Collembola; order Entomobryomorpha; family Entomobryidae; genus Entomobrya; species Entomobrya nicoleti. The sequence goes on along the minus strand of JAQFZG010002747.1, from coordinate 4,209 downwards.
CATCAGAAAGAACGAACGAACACTCACTTCACTACATACATTCGTTCTTACTCATGAACGGTATCATCGTATTATACCGTCTTCTCATAACAAAAAACAACTCAATTGTCTGATGTACGTTCTCCTCTCTGGTTGTGTTCTGTACTATATACAAAGTTTTTAAAAAGACGACGACTTCCACTCCAGTGTATACAGTCTAGGGAGTTTTAGTTTATTCACATCATCAAAGGGAGAGAGAGGCAGCTGCAGCGGCGTTGGTGGAGGTGGTGTGTGTGGTGAAATTGGCTGTGTTTTTAAGTAATCTAATACGCATATTCCACATAATGTTTGGTAGTTTTCATTATTATCATTGTTGTCATTATCTTTAACATTAACAGCGGAGTAGTAGCTAACTATGGATTTTTTTCTTCTCACTTTTGAGCTACAAGTTCAATTTAGTTTAGTTTTGAAAGGAGTAAGAAGTGGAGTGGCACATCGGATGAGGGCAGACGGAGTTTTATAAAATATTAAATGTGTTTGTTTGAGAACCACTGTGCTTATTGTGTCAGCAACAGAAACAGTTGAATGAGTCACATCACGAGAAGAGTGTGTTGCTTTGTTGATGTGTAGTGATGATGGTGGTGGTGTTATTGTGAGTAAAAACTAAAATTGTGATTGGAGCAGGGATTTTTTGTACTTGTGCGACTACATAGAGAAAAAGAGGCAAACAACCAACATCCACATTTTTAATAATTGTTTTCATCCTGTCCAGTCGTTATTATCACCATTCTACACATTATTTAGGTCGACAACATGCCCAAGCCGTTGTTGAACTTACAATTGAGGTGAAATGATATTTTGTGTTTGCTGTATAATCTATAAATATGATATTAAGGACATGAAGAAGCGTGTGTAGTATCAAGTCGTCTTCTTCGTAGTTTACTTCCCATCTATTTCCCAAGTTTTGTTTTTCGCTTAAAGAAGGCTTTTTGTATTAATGATACTCCTGGCTATTGTTCAAGTATCATCATTGTTCCTTGTGTAATAATAAGTGAATGATTCAATTAAAGTAAGAAACACTTTTTGATATTTCGTGAGAACTGTTCCTCCTTGAGTGAGTGGAGTGACCAGCGGCATCCCTCCAGAGACAGTCTACTATAAAAACTCCCTCCGCCTACTATACACCCTTTACAAAAGTACATATACACACTTTACTTCTATATCAACTTACAACACTGTTTGTTAGTGTAATATAGAGCTATTGCATTATGCTGATGGCAAAACTGGATTATTGTCCTGTTATCTCTTATTATTACTCTAACAATAGTGATATTGTACATCTGAAAAGAGACCACCTTCTTCAGCACAAGCCACAGCCACACGTGAGCTTACAGGAGGAGTATGATAATAAAAGCAAAAGCAGAATAAACAAATGACATTAGTGGAAAACCTTCACTCTGTTAGTGAATGAAGACTCTGGAGGCTAATTATTGATTGCATAATATTATTACGAAGACAGGGAAAAAATCGCATGTAACATTTCGTTCAGTTTTTTTTGTGTTTGCTCACTTTTCGTTTATCCACGAACGAGCAAAGAAAAAAGTAGCATCATATTTTCCAAAAAAAACCCCAACCCTTTCGACATATACGAAATAATAGCATTGTTATAAGTCTATCAAAGACAATACAAAAAGGACACTTTCCATATAAAGTCATCATCATCATCTAAACTTTTTCTGGTAAGTTAAGCCTAGTAATTTTTTTTCGTTCGGAGAGAGCGTAAAAAAAGTGTGAGTATTTGTATGGTAGCATAAAGCTATTACAACGTTATAACAATTTAGTATTTTTTGGTCCACCGACTATTACCAAATCTGAATTAAGTGGACCATGAAATGTGTCTCATTTTGTTGTCGTGAGTCGTGAGCGGTAGTAGTCATACAACTTGTAAGACTTATATATGCATTATACCGCTCTCTCCCAAACCAAACCAAACCAAACCACGGCAAGTTGTGGTGATAGTATTGTAGTTGTAGATTTGGTTTTTACTTTTTCCTCTCTTCCTCATTCTACACCATACCATTTTCCCATTACATATTATTACGATGCGATGACAGTAAAGAAGCTGTGTAGAAAAGCAGACCAATGGCAGTGCAAACAACTCCAGCTAAGGGTAAAAACCCGAGGAGAAATGGAGTTACAAATAATAATTATGACTTCTCAAGTACGCTAGCTTTCTTTCTTATTATTATCATGGTACCATGAAAAAAATAGAGAAGTGAGTAAGCGAATGGACAGAAAGTAAAGTGCTGCTGCCATGCATGCTATATGCTGGTAGCAATCTTAGTGAACCAAGAAGAAAAAAACTTTTATGCCAAAATGCCCGGGAGTTGTAGTCGCCGTTAGAGGAGAGATAACCCCCTGTAGTACATTTGTTTTCTCTTAAATTACAGACAACTTACATGAAAGTATGTACATATCATACATTTTTTTTCCTTAGTGGAACTTCCACACACGCATAAATGGACACACAAGAAAATGTATATTCATAGAAATATAACAGTCTATAGACTACAACTACCATATTCACGCGTATTGTAGTTAGCAAGTGTCAAGCGATACAGCAACGCATTCCAATTTTCTCTGAAAAAAAATCAGTCGAGTTGGCTAAGAGTGCAGAAAAAAAGTACAAGATATGGGATGTATTTAATGTAGAGATAGGTATAGTATAAGTAATATGTAGAGTTGATCATGATGATCATGATGACAATGGTGGCATGAAGCCACAAAAAAAGAGAACTGTAAGTTGGAAGCCCTTCTTCCTTTCCTGACAAAAAAAAAGTTTGGAAGTTTTTACTGCGAGAGTCTCACTGGTGTGTGCTGGTAGTAGTAGTTTTTGGTAATATATATATATCATGTACGCGTCTGGTATGGTATTACTATATATTATTCACGCGCATTGGTTGTATATGTGATAGTGTTTGAGTATGATAAACAAAAAAGGATAAAGATTGTGATCTGGGAGAAAGGGAGAGAGAGAGAAAGAGCTAATTGGATTTTTTCTTTCACTTGATGCTGCTTTGTGGATGGATATAGGCTCGTCGTTCGTGAATTAGAGAAAGAAGGCTGGGGAACGGGAACTGGCGTGCCCATGCCGTCATCATCACTCAACAAATAGACTTGTCCTCTCTGTTTACGTTTAAGGAAAGTGATAGTGAAAGACCTTTTTATTAAAACTTATTGTGCTTCCGGTGGTGTTGCATTTTTTTGGACGTAGGATAAGCTAACTGAAAACGACTAGGTGTTCATGTTCGTTGAGTTAGTGTCAAGTGGACAAAACGCTGGAGAGTGAGAGAGAGGTGAGGTTTAATATTGAAAAAGATAATTTGCGGGTGACCAGAGAAAGTTCGTCGGTATAAAAAAAGGTGGTGATCTGGGACGGAGAGAGGAGGAGTGAAAGTTTTCGCGTAGAAAGACAATTTTCTAGTTTATTCAATATGAGTTACATAAGCACAGGGGGCCCACCCCCGTGGCTAGTACGCTTTTTTCACCGATTTCCTCACATAAACGTGACCGGGAATCGTGTTAATTCTACATTTGACTGGCGGAATGAGGTGTACCTGGAGTCTCTTGGCATTCTCGCCAGTTTGCCAGCCCTTTTGCTCATATTTTTTCTGCTCATGTTACTCCTCTACCTATTGACAAGGTGTTGTGACCGGAATGCTAAACGCGACCGACCATTGCTTTGTCTAAAAGTTCTTTTAACCCTTCTTGGAATGCTTTGTTGGTAAGTTAATGAACATTTGTGTAAAATGCTACTCGTTCAGACTTTCTGTCATTTTTCTTTCGGTTATGTCATGAGAGTAAAACGAAAGCTGAAAAAGGTTAAATAACTTTCTCATGATATATTTTTTTGTTTTACTAAACAGTGCTGCAATCGGCCTCGGTCTTTATGGTAATGATGACTTTCACAATGGAGTTGAAAGATTTGTTGCCTCACTTAAACATATTCAGCACTACTTTCAGCACATTTCTAATCAGGTAAGAATACGCGTCTTCATTTTTATCAGCTTATTTCGCATTTTTTAGTAAAAAAAGTATAAGTACACTTTAAGATAAATATCATTCTGTACACACAAATATTTCCACATAATTATGTTAATGATGATCATTTAATAAGGTGTGTTTAAAGCTTGTAAAATATCTCTAATCATCAAAATTATAACTGGGTTT
>JAQFZG010002746.1:0-15494 GCA_034695465.1 Entomobrya nicoleti | reverse complement strand
CACGACGTGTAAAAATAAGTTTGAATCGATGAGGACGAAAAGCAAATTTTCGTAGCAAAGCCGATTACTTCAGCACAATTTTCGTATACAGGAACATTTCCAGAATACGTATTTTAGTTCAAATAGACTGGTTCGTAGCTGTCTAAATAGTACAATTTAAAGTTGCAAATCATATTTCTTAAATTTCAAATAACTATTAATATTGCAGAATGTAAACTGTATCAGTTTTTTGATTTTAATTTTTCAACCAGTAATACTTTTTTGTTTTGATTTTGAATATTGTTGTTCGATTTGTTTTACATTGGAGGGATTTTTCTAAACTATAGTAATCATGAGTGAAATTCTTATAACGGCTATAATACTGTATATATTGTTCCTAATTTCGATCCTCCTTGTCATGTTAATTCTTCAAGGAATCAATAAAAAGAACAATGTTGTTCGAGTGACATCACAAATTATAGCATCTGGTAAGTAAAATTTTCAAATGACTTAAACTCTTTGTTTTTGTATTTATTAGAAATTCTAATGTTTTATTTTAGCACATTGTTCCGATGAACCACCACGCTACTCTATAGATATCAAAGAAAGCCGAAAAGCTAAAATCTATAACTCGCCAGGGCAAGTTCTCGAAGAATTACCTCCGTCGTATGAAAGTCTGGGATATACGTAGTCAGTAACTTTTAAACCTGCAAGCTTATATGATTCATATTTTGTATGTATATATATTTCTTAAGCGTATACTAAACCATTAAGTTGGTTACGTGCCATAAAAACTTTAAATAATATATAAGCTAACAAGTAACTGAAACATTATATGAATAATCAAGCAAATGATATTTTTGTGGAATGTCCAAATATTTACATTTTCATATATATTTATCCGAATTACAGAATCATCTTACAACTCTACAGTTCATACTATTTCACACTAAGAAAAAATTACAATAAATAAATCATACAGCTAGAAAATATTATTAGAATATTAGAATCTTGTGTGTGTTTCTCAGAGTCTAAATTTTAGGCTTTGCTTTATTTTACAGCCACAATTCATTGCTTTTAAATGTCTTCGTCGTGACAGATATGTTTTAAAGATTACTCTTACAAAAAAGCTGTCAAATGTAAAACGCTGTCCTGTCCTGTCTATGTTTCTAGTTTTTCTCTACAAGTTATTAAATGTAAAAAGGCTACAGCAAAAATGTTCACCTTAAAGTTTAATACGTTTGTATTTTTTCAAAGCTTTGCATCTTGCTATTTAAAAAAATCACTATATCTATTAAATATAATTAGATATCACAGCTTCAATTGTCTTTGTCAGATTTTGTCAAAAATTATTTATTAATTCGTTGCGACGCGGTTGACGTTTTTATGTTACACATATATTTTACTTGTTAGGAAGTTCTGGAGGGAGTTAGCTGGCTTGGTCACATTTGATGTCGGCATTATAATTATTTAATCAGTTGGTTAACTAAAGAAAGCAGTTAGGTTGAGTTTTTTTTTGCAGGATCAGATGAACAGATTGATTGATGTTGTAATAAACTTGAAATAAAACTTTTAAAACGGAAAGAGTGCTCAAAATGGTAAATTCTTTATTAAGCAAACGGTTGCATTGAAAATACTTCATGAATAAGTATTGATTTTTTTGTTCTAAGAAACTATTATTTCCAATTTACTTATTTTCGATGAATACAGGAAACGTTGGCACAGATACAGCTGCAGATGGAAAGCAAAAAGAAATGAAGACTAAGCGAGACCACGAATGCATGATTCATGAACACTGACGTCGACGTCAGTGGGAATTCACATTGATCATCTTGTTATTTTGTGAACAGAAACAGTAGCATACTTACACAAAAGATCACCTACATTAGTTTAAAATTATCATGAATTAGACTAACTTGCAACCACATAATATATGATAGTATACATGAAATGAATACATTTATATACAACGCACGTCTTCCTACATACGAATGTACAACAATTTCGCATTGGTAAGTTAAAAATCTTAATAAAAATGTTTTTGGACTGCCACTCGAAGACAAAACCACACTACTTCTGACTATTGTGGAAACTCTTGTTTTCGGTTTGATTACTTAATGTATGACTGGTATGAACATAACTGAAATAATCTTATCTGTAATCTTGTTTTTAACATGGTTCTTAAGATACAATTTTTTGACGGTGTATATTAATTAAAGTAAATTCTATATCATTCTGTTGCAAAACAACTTTGTTGATATTTGCTATAACAATGCTTAAACGAACCACATTTAATATTAAATAGAACTTAAGATTATAGGAATATACCCTGAAAAGTAATATCCAAATTTATACATTAAAAATTACACAATCTTATACGATATAGCTGGTTTGTGCCTAACTTTATAATATGTTCGAATGACATTTAAAGTATTAAAGCATTAACTCTAATTCGAGAAACTATTGTTATATCAATGGCATAACGAAGTATAATAGTGTAGGTTGTTCTGGAAACATGGTATATTTTATGTCTTCTTATTCTTGTTAATTAAATTTCTAAATGACAGTTTCGTCTTCATTGATTTCTTGTTGAACGTAGAAAACCATGGAATAACATCTAATCGATGAAGAAGAAAAGCCAATTTTCATACTAAAGCTGAACAAACAAGGCTAAATTTAATAATTAAAATATATTTAGAAGTGGGCGAAACAGGATTTGACATTGCAGTGCACGAATTATATTAATTTAGAAGTCAGTCGTTCCATCCTTCTTCTAACGTGTCAATTAAATTATTTTGAATTTTAATATCACAATTGGGTTTGGTATCCCTTGGAGTTATATATTTAATAAAAGTAGCGATGGGTCCTATTTATGTAACATTTATAATACTGTGTGGAGTATTGTTTATTTGGTGGATCAATTTGATAAGTGAAATAATAAAAGATTGCAAACTGTGCAAAACTGATGGAGGAACAACACATAATATAGCATCTCGTAAGTATACGTTTCAAATGACTTAAACCCCATACGTACATGTATGAATTTGAAAGTTATTTTACAGCATATTGTTCCGAAAACCCAGCATACCAATCGATTGTTATCAAAGAAAGTTCAATGGATCAAACATCTTATTCGTCTGGACAATTGTGGGAAGAACCACCGCCATCCTATGAGAGCCTAGGATTTAAATTGTAATTTGAAAGTCAGCAAACTCAAATTATTTATCCTTTGTGACAAAATATTTGCTTTTAATGTATTCATAACCATAAATATGTTTTTGGAAAGAATTCTTTCTAATTATTTTTTTTAGCTAATAAGCTTGTTTGAGTTGGCTAGTCTAATAAATATATTAAAATAAATCGCATATTTAGATAAAAAAATTACTACCTACCTACACACCATCTCCGTGCTACGGTTTGCGAAAATGCAGTGCTAAAACGATTTTTTTACCTTATCCTGTTTAAGTTGATCAGAGAGTTTTAAACAGTGTTCCCAGTGCAACAATAAAATTTGATAAAATTACACCAAGTTGCGTCATTCTAGCATTTTACAAATATTTTCCTTGTAGTATGTAAAATTGAATATATGTAATGTAATAATGCGGTAAATTTACTTTTATGGTTATCTGTTTTCCTTGTTAATCACAAAACCTTCCAGATTGAATGATGGTTTTGGAGGAAAATAAAACTACGCTGTGACGTTCGTTATTTAAATGATTACACTTTTAAAGCAATAAGGAGCTACCTACGCCAAAAAGCATCGAAATCTTTTCCACTCACACAGTTCGACCATATAAAGCTGTAGGCAATCGTAATTCAGTGCGAGTCAGAAAAAATATTACAGGAGGCCTAATATTACCCAGTTAGTACACATTTTTGCGATGAGTTTTTCCTCGTTTAAATATTATATGATTGTTTTAGCTACTTTTTTCCCTTGTTTTACATTTTCAATGCCATTGAGTCCTGGAGGTATTTATTTTGGGTTTTTTATTCATTGGGGTACAAATGGCAAAGTATTGATTTTTCAGCTACAGAACCCTTTATTTCTCAAAATGGTCTGCAAAGTTGTGTTTGCTTCCGACCGTACAATGAACATTTTTTCGGCATTCTTTGTAAAAAAAAGTTTTAAAACGCTTTTCGAACAAAATAGATTGTCAAGTCAAATCCTGGTACAAAAGTATTTGATTTGTCGGGTAACTAATGAAACCAGTTCGATTGAACGGCCAAATGAGCATGATGATGGTTATTATAATAAATTTGAAACGAGCTTTACATTATAATGAAATATGTAATAAAAATGAAAAGTCATTGAATTAAATGAGCAGTTTAATTTCAAACACTTGAAAACCAATTGGAATTGTTTCGTCAAACTAATATTTTTAAATATATCAAGTCTACTTTTTTAGAAAAAAAAAACAGTGCGGATCATTAACAAAGTCCAGAAGAATCAGACACGATTTTACTAAGATAAACAAGTCATTTACATTGACGTCAGTGGAAATTTTTATTAGTCATCGTACTATAACATTAACATAAACTGTAGCTCAAATACAAAAAAGTACACGTATTAATCCACGTAGAATAGTAGAGAAAAACCTATCACATATTAGGCTAGTTTATATATATATATATATATCTAATCTATTTCACTTGTTATTGTGAAAATTTATTGGTTTGGTTTTTGGTTTGATGTAAAATTGGTATAAGCATAAAACAAATAACTATATTATAATTTTTTGACATGTTATTTTAGATACAAGTATTTGACTGTGTAAGCATAATCAGAGTTTATTTCTATATCCTATCCTATCAAAATATCCCTAAAGGAACACGTTAAATACCAAATATTTAGAATTTACGATTAGAGATATATAATCTGGACAGAAATATCGAAACTCAATCGTTCTTAGCATATAGAAGCATACCATATAACTGTTTTCTGTTGTCTTGAATGTATTCTATTTTCGAAAGTTTTCCATGACATTTACAGTTTTACAACATTATCTAGAAAAGACTAGAAACATGAAGTCATATTCTTATATACTGACATGATGTTTTTGCTGATTAAATTTGTAAATGACGATGTTCGTCTTCATTTATTTTCTATTTGAATGTAGAAACCAGACACTAAAACAGCTTTAATACGATGAAGAGGGAAAGCGTACGTATTTTCGTAATGCAGCCGAATACGCAAACATCTTTTTAAGAATTATAATAATGAAGCAGGCCTGAACAGGATTTTTTTCTTAGAAAGTTTTAAGACTCTTGACATTGCAGTGCAGTAATTTAGATACCAACCGTTCCATATTTTTTTAACATGTGAACTAAATTATTTTCAAATTTAACATATTAATTTTTTTTTCATTAGAGGCATTTACAAAATTTTAATAATCTATCATGCATCCAATTTTGGTATTGGTAATAATATTATGCGCATTACTCATAATTTGGGTCCTTACGTGGGCGTATGAGGTTCTTAAAAATGACCAAATAAACAAAACTGATAGAGAACCACCATGTAATATTGCATCTCGTAAGTGCACTTTTTATGCGACTTAAATCATTCTACATCCAAGTAGATTTAAAATTTGAAAGTTTTATTACAGCTATTTGTTCAGAACCACCGGCATACCAATCGATTGTTATCAAAGAAAACTCAATTGGTCCAATAATGAACTCGTCTGGACAAGTTTGGGAAGAACCGCCGCCGTCATATGAGACCCTGGGATATAGATTTTAAATTTTAGGTTAGCAAACTCAAATTATTTCCAGTTAAAGTCAAGTTTTGTGACTAGATGTTAACTTTGAATGTATCCTAAATCATAAATTTGTTGATTTATCTTGAAAAATTTAATAAGTTGAAGCTGTTTGTCTAGTTTAAGATATTTAGTCTAAAAATAATTTTTGGTGGTTGCGTAATTTGCATTTATGTATATCAGGCTTAAAAACCATATCACAGTCCAATATGTCATCACTCATCACAATTTGGGTTTTATGTAAAATAAAGCGATGAATTGATCATGTAGCAAGTAAATTTATATGTAAAGCTCCTGCTTAATATGTATTTGCTGATTGCAACACCAGTCACCCGTTATAACTAATAATTAATGTAATTATTATGCTTATCATTGTTACCTTCGGCACCAAATGATGCATCATGTTTAAAATTGACTGAGTTTTTAAAACGGTGTTATTTATGAAATAATAATATGTAACAATTTAGTCAACGTTGCGTCATTCCAATAATTTTTTGAAGTTGTCCTTATATGTTGATTTGGTAGAATATAATACCAACTTTCCGTGTGGTATATTTTTTTCCTTGAAACTCAAAAAATCTGCCATATTTATTTGATGGATGTCAGATTCGCGGAAATTGCCGTTAAAATCATTTTAAAAGATAATGTTATCATGGAGAAATTTACGTTTACGCGTTTGTACATTTTAAAACTTGATAAAGAGCAATCTACGTCACAAAAACAGCGCATTTTCCCCATATTGAGGCTATATATATATCGGAAGGCCATCGTATAATATTGTCATTCAAAAAGTGATTTTATTTGCAAAACTATATATTCTTTACAAACTGTAATACGTTTTTTGCGATGAATGCAGCTACAAGCACAATTTACATGGTTGCCTTAGCAACTGTATTTGGCCCACTGTTAACATTTTCTGCGTCCTTGAGTCCTGGAGGTATTTATTTTGGTTTTTATAAATGTATATGTAAATAAGTTATGTATATTTTTTACTTTGCTCCCAATTTTATCTTATTTTCTTACATTAGAGGCACACACAGATTTGTTAATATTGATAGGCACTGTTGAAGGAAAGAGCTATTTTGCTGAAGGAACCACCAATAGGGTATAATTTTAAACATAATATTTTATTTTGAATACAATATATTAAATTATAACATATCTGTTTTCAGACGTGGCATGAAGCTAACATCTTTTGTAACTCCAGTGGCATGCAACTAGCAACCGTCTCATCGGTTGCACAACAAACATTCCTGAAGGACGCCTATGACCCAGCCAAATTTAGCGATTGTAAGTTTTTTTTAAATGAAAGCTATAATAAGACAGTAGCTCTTGATTAAAAATCAAATTATAAAAACAATTTTTAGGCCATTGGACTGGACTGGAGGCCGAGATTCACTTGAACCAACCCAATATTCATGGGATTCTAATGGCGAAGTATTAAATTCCTTAGCCATAAAACCCTTTATTTCTGAAAATGGTCTACATAGTTGTGTTTGTTTTAGACCTTACAATGAACATTTTTTCGGCGTTATTTGTACAAACAGATTTAAAACGCTTTGTGAGCTAAACCACGGTATGTTTTCAGCTTAAAATGAAATAATGTATATTTTAGCTATTTTGAAGCAATGTTTGTGAAAGCATTGTTCTTCTTACTAGTGACAACTATGTCATCTTAAACATTTTGCTGAAAACCAAGTACCAATAAATATTTAGATAACAAATATAAGCAGTCCTTCAATTTCTATACAAGTACAGCATTAATTAGTATAAGTTAATATTATCCTAAATAAAATAAGGATTCTAATGCACGATTAACCAATCTTAAACATAACCAACAAAAAACCTAAACTGGAACTTTGATAATGGGCTGATAATGAATTCCCAGACAATGAAGTAGTTTTTTCCTCTGCACTAATCGATTGTACTTTAATCCCAACCAACCAGGAAAATTCATACAAATCTAATGCACTTAAAAGCATTTATTTGGAAGTAGCTGTAACATACTTTTAAATTATGGCAATTTCTCTCCTACCAACCTACAGTGCACAAAGATTGAAGGCTAGAAATCGTGTTACCTTCTCATTGTATTAAAAGGCAAGTCTACGACCTCGTATTTTTTCTATCACCTTGTGAACATTATTATAATGCACTTGAAACAAATTTTACATTATAATGATATGTGTAGTTAAAATAGTAAATTTTTTATTAAACAAAAGTTAGAAACCCAATCATGGGACTCTGTTGTTCTAAAAAAATTCTCATTTCCGAGTTTTTTGAATGTACTTATTTTAGATGAGAACACATACTAGTGGTACAACCGCTAAAGAAAAGCAACGAGAAATGAGGATTTTATTTCAAGCAAGAGTCATTAATATTCACGTCATTGAAACTTTACATTTGTCATTTAATTTTCACGTGAACAGTCGAAGTCACATTAGGCTACGTAAAGAAAAGTACACGTTCTAATCCACGTATAATAGTGGAGAAACCCCTATTATGAATTAGGCTGGCTTACGAAGCCTGTTAGTAAAAAAGTTTATATATACTAGTTAGGTATGACGCACCAACAAAAAGCCGAACCATACTGTACTATTCTGGAAATTTGTGTTTGGTTTGATCTTTCGATAAGGAATTTACATTAACAAAACACAAATAATTATGTAATAATATTTTTAACGTGGTTTTTAAGGTACAAGTATTTGACGTTGTATATTAAGCAACCCAAATTCTATTCATTTCTTAAATACAGATTAATCTGATTAATCGTATTGAAATTGGCTATTATCTGCTTAAACGAACACATTTAACAATAGTTAAGACTAACGATTCGAGATAAATTAACTGGAAAGAGTTATAAAACATTTGTTTTACACAAACAGTAGCATAAGATATGGCTGGTTTTTTATTTTCGAATTTGTAGCATGACATCTACGATTTAAAAACATTAATATAGAAACTTTTGCTAATTCGATGATAGAAACTAACATAATTTAGTGATTGTTTTTAAGACATGATATTATGTGACTTCATGTTCTTGCTAATTAAATTTCTATGTAACAACTTCGTCTAAATTGACTTTCATGTTAAAAGTAGAAACTACGAAATAACTTTTAATCGATGAAGAAGAAAATGTTCATACTACAGCTAAATATAAAAGCGAATATTTAATATTTAAAGTATAGAAGCGAACCTAACCAGGTTTTTTTCTTAAGTTCTAAGAAATATTGCTGTTTATGAATTATAGCAATTTAGATGTCCATCGTTCCATCATTTTTGTAATACATAAATTAAAGAACTATTAATTGGAATATTTGCTTTTCATTAGAGGCGATTACCAAATAACAGTAGCCATGAGTCCAATGGCTGTGACCGTCATTATACTATGGGCAATAATCATAATTTGGCACTTCGTTAAATTGTGCGAAAGCCTATTAATTGTCTTTATGGAATGGATCACAACTGATGGAAGAACACGTCGTAATATATCATCTCGTAAGTACTTATTATGACCTATTTAAAACACTTGTTTACAGTTAGGTTTAATCTTTGCAAGTTATTTTACAGCATATTGTTCAGCACCACCATCATACCAATCAATTGTTAAAGCCAGCAGAATGAGTTCTATAAATAACTCTTCTGAACAAACTTGGGAAGAACCTCCTCCGTCGTATGAGAGTCTGGGATTTAAATTGTAAATATTGAGTCAGCAACTTGAAATGATCTGTATTTGTTTGACTATATACATATGTCCCTTGAATATATTCTAAAACATTAAATTGTTTATTTACCATATAAAGTTGTAAGTCATAGATCTTTCATTAGATAATAATCCTGTCCTAGCATCAAACAATTATTGTATTTTATTTCATACGACAGTAACATATTTCATTGTATAAAATGTACCGTTGCTACATAAAAGAAAAAATAGTATAATCGATATACTGAACCATGCTTGTAAACTTAAATATAAGGAAACGTTTAAAAATTAAAATCTGTAGAACTTAATTTGAAGTTTTAATCTTTCTGATATGTTTTCGGGTGACTTCAACTTATTATGGCATAAGTTCGTGCTGCAAAGGCAAGTTGTTGTATTGAATCCGCCGTAATTTCAATGGCTATTCTTATGCGTGTATTAAGCTTCTTAGGTATTATTAGATTCATCTTTCAATTCGTCATTTCCTTTGCATCTTCTCTAATGAAGAAATAATGATTGCCGTTTTTGTCCAATGACCGGGATTCCTAACAAAACCGATTTTCAAATTCTCTCAAGTCTCCATCTTCTATCCCATGGAAGCATTGAAACTTGGATGAAAATGATGCATCGTTGAAAGTAGCATTTGACTTAAATTAAATTAGTACAAAAATCAATATATTTTAAAACAGAATAAAGAGGTATTATTTTTCAAGAATTGATATATCTCACGGCCATCACAAATTAGGGATGAAAAAACTAATAAGTAAATTTGCCTTCCCATCTTCTTTAAAAAACAATATTGAATTTGTCAAGTACGTTCTAAACAGGTTGACATAAATGCAAATTACACTGATTTTTAGAACACAAAATGATAGTCATAATATTAAACTTTTTTTGAAATTCGAAATGGTTTCTTAAATATGTATGATTTTTTTAGCTAATGTGTCCATGCATGTTTGGATACCAAAATAAGATTTTGCTACAATTTCTTATATAAAACATGCTCCAACAGATGTCCCTTCCCATTACAAGCCCGAAAATCAGGTTTCCAGGCAATAGGTGGATTGTATCGACTTCTGGTTTGACATCTGCCGTATAGATTCAATATTCCAACTCAGTATGGGTCCTGCAATGTCAAATCAGCGTTCCCTATTTCCCACTTGAAATGAGCGAAATGCTTCCCAGGTGGGAAATAATGGGAAATTTGGGATATAGTGGGAAATTATGGTAAATGGCAAATGAAGTGGGAAATTCGGAATTTATTTAATTTCCAGTACCACCAAGCCTTAAAAAGTCAGTGAAGCACTAGGGGAATATTTTGAAAGGGTTTTAGCGAGTAACAGAAACACATTTATCTATTTTATTTAGGCTCAGAGTAATTACTTCTTGATAACTAAACCCATGCACTACACATAATTAACGGATAATTGAAGGAGGACTTATTTTTTATTCTTATTTGTTGCTTTTTATAAATGAACTCTAATCTTTTAGTTATTTATTTCATGTGAAACCCTGATTTTTAGTGGTCTGTTTGATATTTCACATATTTCCCACTTCCCACCAAAATCATCATTTACCAGCACAATATTTTCCATTATTTCCCACTAAATTTCCCACCTGGTAAAAACCAGCCAGGAACACTGTGTCAAATGTTAATGTCGTTTTGCAGTCCTTATTAAGATTTGTTTTATAAATTTCAGTTCATCCAGTAATCACAAAATATGATGCAAAGCTACTATATTCCAATTTTAAAGAATTTTTTAGCATTTACTGAAGCAAAGCTATGACCCCATATGAATGGGTGAAAATTACAGGGCTGATTTACCCAATAATTATATAACTCGTCATTTTTGACTCGGCTTATTTAATGAGTTGATTAAATGAGTATTATTTTTTTGAATTCAACCGAAATCAACCAACGACGAAGCAAAGCTTCAAATCAGAAATGAATCTGATTAATTCTTCAGGGCGCATATTGCATGAAATCAAGTGAAACTAAAAAAATTCACTAGACTTGATTCATATCATTAAAATTCATAAAACGAATTCCCAAATTTTGAATTCAATATCTAAGCAATTTGCATGTGTCTTCAATTCTCGAACCCTTTTGATCTAGATTTAGCAAAATTGGCATCATGAAGTTTGTAAAAAAAATTTACGCCAGAAGAATAACTGCATGTAATGTATACTAAATTGTGTGTTCTAGTTTGGATACTAGATTGGTGCTCTATGTTGCTTGAATGTGCAAAATGAAGACATAGGTTGGAAAAAAAAGAGAAAGTTTCAGCTTCGGGGCTGGCCAAAGTAGACAATATTTCCTTTTAATGTGTACTAAAATCATTGTACAATTCGTAAATTTTTCATAACAATTTGACTTTTATGTTGACGATGCTCGGGATGATGGTGGTTATGTACCTACAAGGTGCGGCCAACAAATAAACTAACTTTAGTTTTATGGCCTAAAAACCCCCAAATAATTCACCCAAAAATCCCAAGACTTTCCACAAGGATATGCACGCGGTTAGTGCGGATGCTACGCGATTAGTAGCGAAAATTAATTACACGCTTAGTAATTAAAGTTTTAAATATAATTATTTTATTTCATCAACAAAACTTCCTTGTAATTTCACAACACAAATTCAATTCAAAAAATCCTCTCGCAGTCACAGCACTGCTTCACAAAAAATCTCAACTGACAAAAAGTAATAAAAAGCACGCAGCAGAAAAGCTGAAGGCTTGTTCCCCGCTCATAAAAGCTACCAGACAAGACAGAACACGCAATGCAGAAGGCAAAGCCGAAAGAAAGAAAATATATTTAAGTGGGAACTCCCGCTCCCTCCGCATTCTCCTGCTCTCCAGCAGCTTCTTCCTGACTACTCAATGGCACATGGACATATGTGGAATATTGCGATATGTTGATCATGTAGCTACTAAATGTATTGGATTGCGAAATAAAACATTTCCAAGAAGTATTTTTTTTAAACATTACGTTTCTGCAAATATCGGTATATTACTAAATTAAATAGATGTCCAACCGTGAATGTTTTATGCTTTGTAATATCTGTTTCCAGGTTTTTGCAAAAGTCGGAGGTTCAGACATTCGGAACACTTGGTTTACCTCTACTGGGCTTTGCCTTTATATTGTAATAATCCTCATAATGGTTTGTATTGTCCTGCACAATCCCAAGATTTTTAATGGATTTAATGAGTTATTTAAGCTTGTTGAGAAATCGAAATCATCAAAAAGTACGAAAGATGTTACATCACGAAAACGAAAATTGTATTATTTATACAAGATCCTGGTTGTCCAATTAGTTGTGGGAATTTCAGTGCTGAATTTGTTGCTAGTTATTTTTAAAACATTGTGCTGAATAGTGTCAAGATTTAAAAAAAAATATTTGTAGAAGCAATTCAAAAGCGTCATTTTAAAACAAAAAGCCGTTCGTCTGCGATAAAATAATTTCTTAGACATTTTTCAAAAAATGTATAATTGTATATAGATTTTTAAGGAGGTTTAGAAAAAAATTAGAATTTAGTACAATATAGTTTTGGATTAAATTAGAGGGAAATATTTTTTAGCTATAATATTGCCCAAAAAAAGTGGAAAAGTGATTTTCGTAACTAGGTGTGCAAAACAACAGAATGCCAACTGATTATTTTATATGATAAAACTATTGATAGTTCTTGACAGGAAAAAAAACTGTGGTACCTTAGCCTAATAATTTCGCGTGTTAACTCGAATAGAATTTAAAAGCCATAATTTTTTTCAGAAAAATTTAACACCAACATCACAAAACGTTTCTTCTAAATTGCTATTAATAGGTGTATCATTTAAGTAAATACAACTGTCAAACATTCCTCAAACTCGTTTTAAGAAAATGTATTGTTATTTATTTGGGCAGTTGATATTTTGACAGCCAGGTTAAACATGAAATATTTTCTAAACGAAATAACACATTACGATTTTCAATTAAATTACATAGTGTATTCAAAACTTGCTCTTTTTCTGGCCTTTTGCTTCTGTAGTGGTTTATTAAAAAGCTTTGCTTGTCATGTTTGAGTAATTTATCTTTTCTCGAATCTGATAATTCTTATTTATAAATAATGAATGCCAGAATGGCATATTTTTCAACATAGTTGTATAATAGATTCTTTGACATTTTACTCGGATCAAACTTTTGATAAACCAATTTTGTTTTCAATAAATTGAATTTAAATAATTTATGGCAGACTACGAACAGTTTTAGATATTTTTTATATTCCAGCAAGAAAAGCTTAAGATGATCAATTTTGTGATTATGAGCTGTCACATTTGTATACGTTGACAATATGTGTGAGCTTAAAAAACAATAAAATTACCCTAAAGCATAAAAGAGAATCGATGGGAAGGAAATGGTAATTTTCTTCCCAAAATTGTGAATAATTGGGCGTGGTGTCAGTTGAAATTTAAAAGTGGGCCAAAACACACGTCGTAGTGAGTAGCAGTTAATAAAATAGACCAAATATGTTAGTATAAAGTGACACTTTTGAAAAATATCAATATTTGAAAATGAACGAGAACTCGAATTAATTTTTTGCTGTAGTTTCAAAAAGTTCGTATTTAAATATCACCTGGTTTTAAAATCACCAAATTCGGCCGGATTAAACAGCCAAAATATGAGGCATATTCAGCAATGTTCTCGAATCATCAAATTCTTTTATTACTCAAAGGCAAAGGGGTAAAAATGTTAGCATGATTTTGAAATTACTTTTGAAATGCACTTTTTGAATTCGGATTAGTATAAATGCTTTTACTTATATTTTACAGGAAACCGCATAAGAGTTTGAACACACGAAGCAGATGTTGATGCTTAACATATAAAGGCTATCCAAATGTACTGGATTAGTTTAAAGATGAAAAACCTTTCCAAATCCTCATTTCAGTACCTCAAATAGTTCTGACATATTATTTATCCTTCTTACGCCGCAAAATAAGTTGAGCCCAATGGTTAAATCGTTTCAGTGTGACGATAAAGATGCTAGGCCTCCAAGAACAACAATATTCATTGATACAAATCGGAGATTTTTTCTTGGAAAACAGACTTTGAGTGCATTTGCGAACAAATCATTTACGAAGAAATTATTAGTAATTGTCTGATGGTAAAATTTACTTTGGTTTAGTTTAAGCTAAATTGGTAATAAAAACAAAGCAAGTTCCACAAAATGAAATATTGTAGGATATTTATAAAGCGTTTTGAAACCATGTCACAGTTTAATGAACGAAATTGGATCAAACGGTAACATATCGTTGCCATTAAAAATAAACTTCGCATAGTAAATAAATGATACTGAAGACGAAGCAAATAAATAATTGAAAATAAATTCGAACTATGTAACCGTAGTTTCCATAGCCACAAATGTATTTTGGCTAAGGATATTTCAACTTAATTGATGTTACCAAGTTCGACCGGTTATCGAATGGTCATCTTAATTTTTAATTACAATGTATTAAAAGAACGCATATTTAATAACGTGGTATATATTAATAAAATTTGCATTTTCTGGCACAATAAAATCCTAAGCATTTGTTAACATTTCTCTAAAAGCATTGTTTTATAAAAAGAATTTATTACCAATTTTTCAGTAGAAATAAATTAATAAAATGTATTTGTTTGGACAAGTGGTAGTGTAGATTAAGCACTTTGCGTCTAAAGTTTATGGTAATGACATACTCTTTGAGTAGTAACCGTTCAAGTGTTTTGCTATGCCAAAAATGTGGCTAACGTTTAATGAAGCAGTATCTTTTGTTGAACTCAAGTCACATCACATTGACACATTTGTTGGCGGCAATAAACTTGCTTATTACATAATAAACGCGTATGGACAATAATATTCATCTAATAATTTAGACCATCTACGTTCTACTGCTTAGCTGAAACCCACGTAAATTATTTTTTCAAAGTTTCTGAATTTTTAGCATTTAAATAAAATGGTTAACATATACTGAACTAGAAGAGTGTAAAACTCTGGAAATCAACTACCGAATTGAAGCGAATAAATAGATGTATACGACGCTTGTAGTG